>DF237523.1:4251-58323 GCA_000708835.1 Klebsormidium nitens
TTGGGCGACCGAACTCGTGTTGGGCGACCGAACTCGTGTTGGGCGACCGAACTGAAGATAACTTTTAATGCGCATTAAATGTCACACGGAAGCTCCTATCGAGCCGCTAAGGCGGCCTGGCGCCCGACGATCGACGGACGCAAGCTCGCATGACAGTACCTCGGACAGTCAAAAAGATAGCCTGCTTATTTGGTCGCTGCTTCCGAGCAAGGGTGCTTCGGCAGAGCTTCGCCGTCGAAGTTCGTGCATGGAAGGGTACCGACGTCGAAACTTCTAGCCTTCCGAGTCGAAAATTGAAACTGAGACCTGTGTACTGGACCCTCTGCGCCCGGGTCGTCTCTGTGTGCTTAGGGGTATTAATCCAGCCGTTCGATAAATCGGAAGAGGCAAGCCTTGGCCGTCGCCAGACGGCCCCCCCATGTGTTCATGTCTATGTCCGTAGGATTTCGGCCGAGTCCGCACCAGAATCCGGCTTTTTTCGTTCGGACAACCGTCCGAAGTTGGTTGTGTACACTTGGTACACTTTGACGTCATAACTTTCGGCCGAACTGCGCAAGAGTGAATCTGAGCCACTCGATCGCTGACTCGGACGTCATAATCGTAAAACATGTTTTACGGAGGACATTTGGGTCCATTATTCGATGCCGAAAGTTTTTTGATATTCGTAAATTTGACCGTTCGCAAAGCGCGTTCCGGACCATGACGTGTGCTTCCGTCATCGCAGTAACTTCGTGTTTTCGAAGAAGGATAATCTGTTCCGCGAAGTCCAATGTGAACCATCTCCAGGCTGATCTGACACTTTAATCCACGCGTACACCTTGGGAGGCACTGATCCCGCGTGTGAAATATTTTCACACTTTTTGAAGTCTAAGACACTAATAAAAGGAGAATGCTTCGTCGTACTTGCGCCAGTGGCCGCTTGCAATATGGCGGCCAAGGCGGTTCCTAGCTTCACGTAAATCATATATGCTTTCGACCAGAGTACAAAGTACTAATTGTGCCGACTTCTTGAAGGGGTGGAGGTGATCAGTTTGTAGGGATATAGGGAACATGAGGACTTTTGCCGGCCACTTCCGTCCGGTGCAGGCAAAGCAGCCAAGCCTGCAAAGTCAGCACGAAGTGATTCGGTCGCGTCAGTTGCACTGCATGATGCTTAAGCTAGGTCCAAACTATATATACATATAGCCTCAGAACAAAATTATAAGCTTGCATGCTGGGAGCTGAGTACTAAGCTGGAGATTTCAGTGAACATGCATGACAGATGCGTCATTTCAGGCCATTTTGTATCGCCCATGCTCAAAGTCAAGAAAACCGTTAAGGAACCCAGCTGCCGAATAATAGCGAACCTGATCGGGAAGGGCTACCGGGTGCTCATCTACTCAGGCGACCACGACATGTGTGTCCCGGTAAGTCGATTTTCATTTCATTGGCAGACCGGCAACGACTCACTTGGGGCTCGCTCTTAAGGATTCTGATCCAAAAGCTGTAGCACGCTGGCTCGCATCGACGAGGACTCACATAAGCTATCAATTTCTTGAAGACAAGAAAGTGCACTCAAAGTAAGGTTACAAAGGCATAGCTCAGAGTCGAAGAAGATTGACAGATTTTAAGAGAGGCATCGTAAATATTCGTGTTATGAAAGCTGTATTGCGTTCCCCATCCTTTAGGCCTTTGTTGAGCAACCTGCTTATTCAGTAGACCACCGTTGGTGCATACTGCAAGGCAACAGGAGTGTCAGTGTTCTCAGTACTTTGCAGGTTTTACCAATGAACAAGGTGGCCCTTGATACCGCAAGTCCATTACCCGCAACACAATCCTCGCGAAGCTTCTACCTTTGATGTGGCGTCTTTAAATGTGCTCGTTAAGACAACCAAACCCAAATCACACTAAGCTCCTTGGAAACTCAACATCCTGGCAGCGTCTGGGGTTTCTAGATGCAGATGCAAGTCTGCCGCCGGACAATTGGCAAATCATCAATGATGCAAAGACTCCAGCTTATGTGCGATAGCGCGCATCCAAGATTCCAAAACGGCTTCTTTCCGCATCGAAGAGTGCGTACCTCATCGTCCTCGTCGCTGAGGGATCCCCCTTCCGGCTCGCTGAGGCGCCACCCCAGGAACCCTTCCAACAGGCTCTGAAGCGAGTCTGCCTGCACAGCCGAAGGATGACTCCGTTTTATGAAAGTTATGGGAGTCTGACGTTTCCGTGTGTGGGTTCAAAGACGATGTAGAATAGTAAATAGTGACTCGCTTGTACATGCTCAAACGCCTCTGCCAAAGCGGCCAGACTCGAGAGAACCTGCTTAAAAGACAGTATGAATGAACCTCAAGGGACGGAAATGCAATATCCTTCGCGTTGAACGAACTCAAGCTCCTCTCCGAGCCTCCACCCACAGAGATGAGGCTGTTTTCTTATGGTGAATCAACAAGTCAAAGGGGATAGTGAAGCACACAACAACAACACTTATCGAGTTCAAAATCAACACTGGACTCTGGATAATCTCCAAAGTTGCACTAGTATATGTCAGGGCTTATCAACTAAGGGGATGCGCTTCACCACCTTCGCTGAAGTGACCTCATACTGAACGGACGAGCACGTCAGCGCAGCAATGAAGAAGCTAGAGTTAAGTCATACCGAACGGACGAGCACGTCAAGCGCAGCAATGAAGACGTTAATGTGACGTCATACCGAACAGACGAGCACGTCAGTGCAGCAATGAAAATGCAACGAGACGCGCTCTGAGCCCCACCTGTTGTTTGAGCTCCCCGTCAATCGGCTGCGCTTCTCGCAAGGTGCTGAAGAACCCCTGCCAAACAGAAGCACAGAAACAATAAGGGCGGCTTCCGATCTACACAGGAGTACAAAAGTAGTGTCCGTCCCGCACGTTGAACGCAAGATGTACTAACGCCAGCAAGGTGATCCTCTTCTCGACATCAACGTATGGTATGATTGAAAAGCTGCACTCTAAGTAACACTCCAAGACCAGCTTTTCAGAAACCTTGAACGGCGCATACAGCCTGCTGTGTAGAACTAATCTCTCTACTAAGGAAACATTCCAAATAACAATGCTAGGCGCGCAGGCCCAGATGAGCGGACCCTGTAGATTCATCTTGGTGTGCTACTATCAAACCCAACCCTGACGGTTAATACCTATTGGCTATCAGGGTGATCGGTTATCAGCAAGAGAAGTTGACAGAAAGACGGAGACAAGTGCACAGGGCGCTCACCGCGAGGAGGTGCTGCAGAAAACTGTCCTTTTCAAGCCAGGCCTCGTCCAGCAGCGCGTCGCCCGCCCCGCGGTTTGACTCAGGCAGGAGGCCGTGCCGCAACTGCCAGTACAGGGCCCTCAGGAACTGCACGACAAGTTAGAGGTCAGGTAAACCAGTTGTACCGTAAGCGCTGAAGCGGAAACCAGCGTAGATGTAGGCCTTCGAAGACGTTGTTCACGAACAACGCCTTTTCGATGAGTAGCGGCCGGACAGCGGCAGGGATTTGTCACGCTAACGGCGCTGGGGTTGGAAATCTTCTGAATTTTGGCCTCCATTGACGGGAAATGGTTCGACGACGAGTTTGAATAGGTCCGTGGCGGTAAAAGCAAGGAAACCAACTGTATATTTCTTTCCCATAGCACCCGCACGTTTGTCTCAGCGTCAGCTCCGGTCATGACGCTTACTCGACTCCGTAACGCATGTTCTCGACATGCTCCCGGGCAGGTTTTTCCAGAGCATACTGAAAGCCCGATCGCTTTTGACCAGGCAAAATAGAGCGTCTTTCAAAGTTTAGTGAGGGAGACCTGAAGTTCCCCTGATTGAACTCCTCTCTTTCCCTTGGGCACTCTTCTTGCCGTTTTGGAATCCCCAGCAAGTTTTGAGCTTGATTTGCCAGCACATATTATCAGACCTCGCAAACCTCCAGTCTGGACTTTCCCTCAAAACCACTTACACGTCAAGCTTACCTGCACGAACAGTCGGGTGCGTGTGCGGAGAGGCTGCATAACAAGGAGTCGGCATGACGTCAGCCTCTCGAGGCGTGTGGACGCCAAGTTGCAAGGAAACGACATCACCGAATTTTGTTGTCGTGTATTCTTACTTCGATAGCGACCGAAGCTTTGACGGCAGTTGCATCCAGGACCTGCCGGCTTAACTAACAGCTCGAATAGCAAGAAGAAAGTGAAACCGGACTTCCAAAATGATCATATATCGACGAGAGTGCCACCTGGAGCTCTACTCTGCGGACGCCCTAGAGTGCATTTCCGTGTGTTCGTCGTGCGACACAAGCGGAGGCCCACTACGCAAACCGGGTCTTAATATTCTTGTCGTGTGAATTTTTTAAGTGCTCCGACTTGGACAAGAAGTTAATAAAGGGTAATGCAAAGCGGCCACGCTTTGGATGCTGTCGTTCGCCGTTGTGCCCCGTGTCTCATGATCTTGTTCACAAGGGATATGACAACAACGAAGAGGGCCAACAGTGGAGCGACGTCCTCACCGCTTCGACGCAGCCCAGCATGAGGGGCAGGATGGCCTTCCACTGAGAGAACGACTCGAGGGACTGGCCCATCTGCGGCAGAACAAGCGAGAATCTCAACGTGACAGCACGGCTGCCTTCAACTTACCGCCTTAAGCTTTTTTTGAGGTTGTGTCTTGCATTCGACATCAGATGACAGCGCCTCGATCAGTGTTGGATATCTGCTTCTTCTTGGGTTGGAAAAGCGCGAGGATTGATAACACTCCGAACATTACGTTTTCCATCAGATTTCTGTGAATCAATCGGTATCAGAGAGAAAGTGTACGCTTCCTTCTCGGTGGAAAAAAGCCCGAACGTCGATCATTCCAAGTTATCCTCTGTGCAGACTCCGGCAGTTTGCCTACTGCGAATGCGCAGCGACTGCCGCTTCGACATGGAAAGCGCTTGTTATGTTTCGACGAAATGCGACAGGAAATCCATGTGGAGGCTCTGGGCAACCCACCACGAATGCGATGAAGGCGAACTGCAGTTCGCCCAGCAGGAGCTCCTCCCGTCCCTTGTACTGCTTCGACAGAACCGTCTCCAGCAAGCCGCTCTGCACAGAGCAACGTCCAAGCGAGTGAGACAGTAATAGCTCTCTGGCATCCATGTTCTTTTCACTAACACGACTTTCTGCTTTGGTGGTATGAGTCGCCCTTTCGAGGATCTCTGCATCTGTTATGATAGAAATTGGCGCTCTCCATACGCGTTTGAGAGTTCTGTTTTCTTGATCCCAAGCCTTGAAAGAGTCACAAAGGGGGTTTAGCCTCCGCCCAAGCCTTGGCGGACGTAGCAGTACAACGCACAGCATACACTAAAGAGACCCAGCATGCCCACCATAATCATTGATCGATCCTAGAAGGATGCTATCAACATTGCGGCCTCTTATACAACGAGACAAACATTCAAAAGTACCTGCTACAACAATGCACCGAAATAGCATGCCCGCATTGTTCTCAACACCAGTCCCCGATTAAGTGTAAAACTGCGCTCCAGCCCTAGCATCAGACCTGCCGCGCCCGGCCACTCTGAGCCATGCGCGTTACCTGCCACTGCGAATCAGGAGCAATAGCCTACACGTAAAAGCTTGGACAGTATATTCAGGAGGTGTTGGGAACGGCTTGAGGGAGAAACTATCGACGACTTCGAAAACATTTCGCAAAGCGTATGCATCTGAGCGAATCCTCACCTTATCTAAGTTAAGAGCCGTCAGCTCCGTCGCGCTCATCCCCTTCCGTTTCACCAGCCGGGGCAGGTCCGTGTAAAAGCAGCGGCCGCTTCTCCCTCGGGGCTTTTCCCCCGAGCTGCTGGGCCCGGCCTCTCCTCCTGCCTCCCTAAGCCCCGAGGATTCCCCCGAGCGATTCTCGCCGACTGACGTCTTCCCGTTGCTCGAATCTGACGTTCTTCCTGATGCCAGCCTGCTGCTATTTGAAGGACTTGCTATGGAGTCTAGCGGAGCCATCGGTGGATGGGAAATGCCCCTCAGCCCGGCGAAGTCGTGCCGCTCTAGTTGCTCGCTTGCCACCCCCCTCACATGAGCTCCCTTCGGCCCTGCAACAGACCCGTCTACTGTCTCCACGCCAGAAGGCGCTCCTTCTTGTGTATCTACGTCCATATCTTCGGCACCGTTCCCTTTCCGCCGGAGTTCCGCTGTGCTGCCGCCTTTCCTCATTTCTTTCCGCTGGTACATGAGCGCAATCTGGTCCACTCGGCTCAGCCCCGAACCCTGTCCCTCTGCCGCCGACTCCTCCAAAACTAAGCCCCCTGACATCGCATCCCTTCCCAAACTTTCGGCAGCCGCCTCCTGGTCTTCCCCCCGGTCCATGATGATGACGCCCTGAGTGACGTCAGCCAGCAGCTTCTCCCCACTCTGCGGACCCGCCCCATCGACGCTCTCTCTCGTATCTTTAGAAGGACCTCCACTTTGAGCGCGCTCTCGCCCCCGGTCAATCTGCTCCTGAAGAACCCTCTCCGCCCCCGTCTTCGGCCGCGTCTCGCTGACGTCAGCCTCACACACCACGCAGATGTCGCCCCCAACAGGCTCTGCAGCAGTGGATCATAGAAACGTTATTTTTGCACTCTGCAGCCTTGGCTTCGGTAAATTCCGACAACCACAATTCAAATCTTGAACACTCAAATCTGACGTTTCCAATTTCTGCAGTTGGAATCGGGACAAAACTTCAAACACTCAATGGCTGTTTATTTCTTTGGTAAATAAACAGCTGATTGATTCACATCTCTTGAGTCCCCAGCGGTCTTACCTCCAGTTTGACGTCCTTGCAAACAGTCATTGTGTGCGCGAACAGAAGGTATCGGGCGCTTATCCTGGATAAGACTGGCGCCATGTGACAGAAGATACTACTACATTGGCAAATAAGAAGGTCGACCTCCACCGCCTTTGGCCTGTGATGAGCAACTGATAGTACTCGAAGAATACTCAAGCAACCGCTTAGTCTTCCGCTCAGAGGGCTCCCAGTCTCACCGTGTGCCTGCACCACCTCGTCGGTAATGAAGTTGCTCAGAGTCTGCCAGGCCGCGTACTTGTGCAGGTCATAAGCGCCAAGCTCTGCATCAAATTGGAATGTCCTGACGCCCCCAGCTAACCGATCCACCTGCAGAAGGTCGATGCACAACTTCACGGTTTCTGCAAGCATAAGAACTTCTTACACCTTGCTACATCTTCTAGTTCAGTATTTTTAATGGAGAGTCGTGCTTACACAACTGAACGAAAAGTTGCTTCTTCCACTTGACATTCCTTATCTGATGACTCCGAACGCCTGTTTCTAAGCCGATCTCCAACTTGGATCTTTAGAAATCCACAAAGGTGAACCCAGATGCATTTGAAAGGAAGTGTAAAATTTGAATCGACAGAAAAGCTTAGGTCTGTATATCTCACCTGGTCTTCGTCAGTCAGCGCTGCCAAGCGCTCCTCGGGCGCATCCCACTGGCGCACGACCACCTACAAGAGGCCACAAGAGTCCAAATCACACAAGGTCCTCAGTTAAGGGGCACCTTCTACATGCCAGATATTACCAGTCTGACTATCTGACAACAGTATGAGAGAAGAAGTTAACAATGTGTCATGTCATCAGACCTCTCATCGAACCTCTGTCCATGTCCCTGAATGTACTACAACTCTCAAAAGGCAAGTCATGTATCTCCAGGGACAAGGCGCCTTGACTCAGAGCCATTGTGAGGGGGAGCTTGAAGAACGGGCCATTCAAGGCACCTGACAACTTTGTCCATGCTTCAGCATGCCTTCACAATCCCTTCCTGAGGCAGTCTTGGGCGCCCATCACTGGATTTGAGAACAATGCACTTCTGTTTCTATCCAAAAACTCATCAAGCATTGTTCAGGGATCAGGACAGGGGGAAGAATGAGAATCAAGACTTTGAACTCAAAGGGGCTTCAAGAATAGTGGTCTGACCTGTCCCTGTTTGAGCACCACGAAGAAGCCAATGACAGGCGCCGCACCACCATGCTTGCCCGCAGCTGAATAATACACAAAATGCGGCCCGGGGGGAAGCATCTTCACGCCTTTGAAGCGGGGCCCAGTCACAAACATCTGGCACGAGAATGTGACGCTAAGTTTGGCACCCTTGAGAAACAGAAAGGACAAATTGAGAACTGACGAGTGCTTCAGAAGGATCAAGTTTTTGACTGCAACTGAAGATCGACAAAGAGCTTGATTGCATGGCGCATGCCATGCTTAAACTTATTTGACAGCAATCAAGACTCCAGTTTCTTTAAAAAGACAATCTATTGTTGGCAAGGAAAAAACCACAGCATTGCGTATGCACCACCATTCAAAAGAAAGCCAACAAAATGTTATGCACATCTGCAACTGAGCTGTAAACTTTCGTGATAAGGTCTTTTCACAGCACACCTGTTGATCAATGCCGAAGGACGTCCCATGAGGCACATCAAGAAGCAGAAGTGTGCCACCACGCTCCGCCAATCGCCGAGCCTCCTCATGATCCAGACTCACACTATAAGCTGCAGCCATTGCTCATATGTGAGCTGACACGGTGAATGGAATGATCAACCCTCAGCTCCTTGACAATGACAAGGAGCTGCTTCCAAATCAAAGCCAATTGGCAATGACAACAAACTTCTGGAACTTGGATGCCCAGGAAGGCTGGAACTTGAGGAACTTGAACGCCGCTTTTCCCCCCAACTTTAACTAGGGGCGCTTGCGGCTTATGCTTATGGCTGGGGACTGCGCTAGTATTAAGATTTGTTTGTGAAGATTTGAATTAAGAATGTTAAAAATGCCAACATGCCCGGGTGGGTATTACCTGCAGGGGCCCTGGCACCCTGTGCCCGCGGATACCAGATCGCTTGGTACGGACAGACACCAATTAAGATCCAAATATGTCCTCCAGACTCCAATATGTGTGCTTGGCGCGTAAAATGTAAATATGAAGCATAGGAAATCCTTCCCACTCGAGAGCAGAGAGCTCTGCATTCTCCTCGGAGTCCGAGTCTGGTGGTCCGTCAAGGGATCAGTGTTCTTGGCGCCTGAACCGAGTCCCCACAGATTGCCAATCTCAAAAGGCTTCTTCAGCAGAAGCGTATAGCTTTTAGTACATGTGCAACGTCTCTGCGAGCGCAAGGAAGGGGGACTTTCTTTGCAGACTTGCAGATGCCTGATTTCCCCGCTGCTTGCAGATAGAAGACGAACTGGCGGAAAGCGGGTTTGTCATTCGTAAGAGGGGTGCTCTCAAGCTTGAGATATCGTAAAAGAAGAAACATCGGAGCTGGGCAGCAGGAGTCTGTAAAGCTTGTGTCCAAGCTTTGCCAAATCGCCTTTAGGGTTTGGCAATACCCGACCGTCGACCTTGTGCTGTGGGCGTCCCGAGCTTGATACATTCCCTGCCGCATAGTGGTACCACCTTGTTGCAGCTGACTTTTCATAGCAAGCCGCCTCATTTTCTCTCTGGACTTTCAGAAGGCGTCTCATTGCAAGTCGCCGACGGGCCACATTGCCCTCAACACTTCCCCTCACGCGAGCGCTTGCCGCTGCATCCGCCAGGCTAGCACCTAAGGCAGTGTTTCTCAAGTAGCAATCAAGAGCCCTGGTTGAGGGTGCACTTCCTCAGTTGAAAAGCAAACAGCTGTGGTGGTCAGGACATGGGAAACACGAGTGGGAAGGAAGGCCGCGCGCGCGGTGACGGCCGTCCGGTGGCAGACGGGGGCAGGGTCATTGGGGGCTCCCGCTTCGGCCACTCTCCGTCGTCCGAGTCAATGCAGAACAGCCCCCCCGACAGCCCGGGGAGCGCGGCTCGCTCGCCCCTGATGTTTACCCCACAGGTGAGCACATTGTCCACGCCGTTGTGCTTGCCAAAGAAAATACCGAAGCGCAGCATTGGAGGACGGTGGTTGAGGGTTACACTACTTATGGGGTGATATTCGGTCCTCCTTGCTTTAGCCCCAGGCTTATTTGAAAGGGGTCTGAAAGTCCTGGGCACTGTTTGCGCAAATGGTAGAGGAGAAAGTGCATAAGACAACACCTTGCTCGCCACGGAAGAGCATAAGACAACAACCTTGCTCCCCACGGACTGCCGTCCTCTGCGCTCTTGACTCTCCCCTCCATCGTTCGCCTCCACACCCCTGTCCCGCCTCTTTGGTTTGGTTCAGCTTCTTCAGACTCCCCCCGCATTTCCAACACGTCGACAGACACGACTCCTCTTGCTTCCAGGCTTTTGTCATTGCACTACCTCCTCTTTCCTCTCCCCTTTCTCATCACCTTCTCTCCTTCAACCTGCTGAATGTTGCAACCCCGTCTTTCCAGATTCCAATGGTTCCGATCCCCCGGGGCGACGAGTACAGCTTGGGGCAGTACGGCTCGGGGGGGTATGGCCAGCAAGGGATGGACGAGCAACAGCCGCACGAGCAAGGGGTGCCCACCATGATCGTGTGGTCGCACCCAGGGACATCGGTCAGCGTGGAAGGGTCCTGGGATAACTGGACGACACGGTGAGTCGAGCAGTGTCTTTCTGTTTCATCTGGTTGACCAGTCCGTAAACCGCCCGTAATTGCACCAGAAAGTGCGTGCCATCTTCTAGAATCCACTCAGTATGGAAGATTCCTGGCATTGGACCACACGGTCAATCAAGCATTCCCACTCTCATTCCTGTTCGTTGGGCAGTTTTGATGCCTATTTCCGGCTCTAGTGGAACTTCGTGCCTCCTCTTCTCATGATGCAGTCGCCATCCGATGGTATCGGATCTTTTGGGTGGAGTAGTGCAATGACCTGTTCTTTTCTCTGCTCAATCAGCAGTAACCAGAATTGTTCACTGGGACTTTTCCTCCTTTCCGAATCTGGTTCGGCAGCATTCTTCTTTTTTGTGTATAAGGTAGCCAAGGTGAGGAATTGGTCACCTTCGTTCCACCAGGAACAGTTTGACCTGCCCTTCTCGCCGCACTCGTTTGTTCCTTCCAGATAATTTATATCTGTGAGCTTCCCAGAGGTTGCATTAGTTCGACATCGACCTTAAGCTCATAAGAAGTTCGAGCAACAGAATGCACTTCTCAAGCGGTCTTTGGAGAATTCATTCTCCCTTTCCCGCAATCGCAATCAGTGTTTGTTTGATAAGAGACATCATATGACGCCTGTGTCAGCAGCCAATAGAACAGCTGATGCTCAAGAACTGGCGGTAAGCCGGCTGAGACAACTGATTGGGACGAACTGAGCGCACCAGTACTGAGAACGTGCACATCCCGATGGAAAGCATCAGGAGAGGCGAGCCTGTTAGCAGGAATGCCAACGATCACATTTGGAGTGTCAAATGGAACCCGAGCTGAAAACAGGAGCCAAAAAACTGCTTCAACCTCATAAGTTCTGAGAGTTGAGAAACCGCCAGTGCAGTGACTGGCTTGTAGGTGCTTGCACCAGGGTCGTTTGTAATCCTGCTTTCAACCAGAGAATCCTTCAATTTCGCTTGGGACACCCGAGACTCTAGTTGACGCTGACTCTGATGTTCCGGATTTGCTGCTCACAGGCAACCGCTGCAGAAGTCCGGCAAGGACTTCACGCTGATCAAGATGCTGCCCCCCGGGATCTACCAGTACAAGTTCATCGTGGACGACGAGTGGCGCTACGCAACCGACCTGCCCGCAATGTATGACGACCAGCAGAATGTCAACAACGTGCTCGAAGTTCAGGTGCGCGTCCGATCATAAAGCGCTCGGAACGGTGTAAAGTTTGCTTCTTCTGACGCTGTGTGCAAGGGTCTCCGTACAAACAGCAGAAAAGGCAGCAGAGTGTCAAGAACGGGCTCGAAGTGCCTTTTCTAGAAGCTCTAGAGAGGCCCCCGTTGGTCCGTTCGGACATCCGCTGTGTGCTTTTTGCGAAAATTGGGTGTGGCTAATCAAACACTCAGCAAAACGTCAACCAACGTGTTCGAAGTGCCCGGACGGCAGCGGCGAGAAGGGTTGACCTCCTTGTAAGGGAGTGATTGGCAAACGAAGACCAGCTTGTCCTCTTTTGCACTTGGCGACAAAGTTCGTGTTTTAATTGCGTGTATATCTGAACAAACGCTCGCTTTCGAGTCTGGGAATCTTGGAATTTGGACGTGTTTCCGAATTTTGACATGAGGTTCGTTGAAATTTATACTGCTCAGGTTCTAACCGGGCACTGACCTAGCGCGTGAGCTTCACCTGCTGATCGGTTCAAACGCGCGAAGGAGCGCCACTGGCCACAATCTGAGGCCAATAGCGAGGGACTTCCACCCTTTTGACCTCACCGGCCAGCTTGACTTTCCACCTGCAGGAATATGTGCCAGAGAACCTCGACAACATTGCGGGCTTCGAGCCGCCCCGGTCTCCTCCCACGAGCTACAGCAACGCTTTTCCCGGGCCGGAAGACTACGCCAAAGAGCCCCCGGGGGTTCCCCCTCACTTGCAGCTTACCCTGCTAAACGTGCCCCCGTCCATAGATACCCCGACCTCGTTGCCCCGACCGCAGCATGTGATTCTGAACCATGTTTACTGCGAGAAAACGAAGACGAGCAAGTCGGTGTTAGCATTAGGGGTGACGCACCGCTTCCGGTCGAAGTACGTGACAGTGGTGCTCTATAAGCCGTTAAAACGTTGAATGGAAGCGAGTTTATTCGGCTGAGGACGGTTGGCCAGCGGCTCATTCTCCTTCCAAATTCACGTGCATACTGCGATGCAAGGTGGAGGGAAATGGGTTTGCGCAATGACAGTGGCCGGGGTCAGCCGGTTGGAGCCAGGCGCCGCGGCTGCTCAATCTTCCGGTCGAGCCCTTCATACGGTCTTTGTGACCCCATTATATCCGTGCCTGAGCATTAGTACGTTATCTGGCTGGACCTGTACGTCATTGTGCTGCCAAGATTCGATGATCATTAAGAAGCTTTTCTACTATATTGCACGTACTATGGTCTGACATGTACGACTCGGCACGCATGTGACGTCAGTCTAGCTAACTAGTACCTACATGTGCAGTCGTGCCGTTCATGCAATATTAGAATGACTGCCCGCATACTATAAAGCCGCCGCGTGGCAGCTGGCAGGGTCGGAACTGCTCAGTCTCGATGATATTGTACTCGAGCCTGCCATGCAGCCGCAGCACATATAGGGCCGCGCTTTTGTATATCTCGTCAGATCATCAACGGAAATCATTAGGTTCGCATATCGTGAACCCTGCATGCAATTCCGGCGGCCCCGCTGGCCGGGCTATCCGGTCTAATATTCCTAAGCCTGGAAACCAGGTCCCCAACTTCGACTTGCCGTGCCCTGAGTCTGGCAAATGAACTATAGAGGGCGTCATCATGGCATCCACTAGTGCACCCTATCTCCAGATCGCAACCCGTCCCCATCAGTGCATGCGGGTCACGGTCCTCATGCATGCACCTGATTATACCACCACCTTCCGACAAGTTTTACGAGCGTGCAGTACGCGCGGGTGAATGAGCTTGCCCGGCCTTGATCTGCAACTTTGTTGCCACCGGCCAATTGCATTTGACAAAATATCATCCAAACATGCGCAAGATCTGATACGCGTACGGTGCCTGAGCTACGATCGCACGCAAATTGATCAGCCATGCTGATTTCGACCGTTGATAAAGGGCAACGTACAATCTGTGCGGCCCCCGCGCAGCTGCCTTGCCTGGCCGTCAGCACTTTTTAATACGCCGATCCGTCATGATCAATGCAATCGGATTCTGTTTGAACTCTGCCACTTGCTCTCTCGACTCTGGTTTAGGCAGACCTTAGTACTACGGCTAACGCCCATGCATCGAAGCTCGGCAGCAGGACCGATGCACGAAGGTTGATTGCTGACGTGCAGCCTCATGATGATGTTGTGTGCTTGCCCCGTGCCAATTCGACTCTTTTCGAGACTGACGAGACTCTAAATCAGCCAAGAAATCAGAGCTGGCAGGAGAATTTTGGCACGGGTTGGCTGGAAGAATCACATGTGCCACGCGAAAGGGGCTATACGAGCTTTCATGATTCTTGCCGCGTACTACAGGTAGCTCCTGCAAGCCGAACCAAGCCGAACCGAAAGTTTCAAGTCCTCGTGACAAGTTGCAGATGCAGCCGTGGTTAGAAAGCGGCGATTGAGGACCTTATAGTAGTGACTTCTTCGTGGCGTCTGGTGAAGTTTCAACAGCTGGACTTGAGCATCGGGTAAAGTGAGAAGGAGGAGTGCGCTTTGGGGGCACAAAAAGAGTGCTCGTACGAGCTCACTTTTGTTTACATCTGTGCGGGCAGCTCATCAGCTCTCAAGCTCTTGATTCAGACGCTGCTGACAGAATGGCGACCGCTTTGAAGACGACGCTTCTCGTCCTCCTCACACTATGCGCTCTGGTGAGGTCATGTTTCTCTGCGGACCGTTTGCATTGATCAAGAATGAGGAGCTTTTGGTTAGGTTCCTTTTTCTGCCTCCTTAACAAGGAACTTCTGATTAGGTCCCCTTTTCTGCCTCCTTAGAGAGCTTCTGGGTCTGAAAAGGATTCTTCATTTTAACATCGAGATTCTAGGTGCCCAGTGTCTCTACGGGTAGTGCATGCAGTGCATGGCAGACAATACCCGAACGCGGCCCTTCCATTCCTGCTTGGGTTTGATACCCGTGCAAGTTCCAAAGACTCTATCAATAGTTCCTACCATCATAGTTGACCCCGAAGTGCTGGCATGGATTGTTCAAATCGACGGTCGTTCTCTCCGCATTGTGCGAAGTCATCGGTATCCTTCCAGACTCGTTAATATGCAGTTCAGTAGCTAAGAATGCATGCTCATCCAGAATCGGTTTTCATGTCCAGAGCGTGTTGCATCATGTTCTTCGCCATCGAGGTCTTAAGAAGCTTGGCTGTCTTTTTGGCTTGCCAGATTCAAAGCTCGCAAACTCCGCAAACGGGAAAGTGTGGATCGTCATGTTTTCTTTTCGTTGATACAGATAATAAGCCTCCTGAGCGACTAACACTAAGATTCCAGTTGCGTCTTCTCCATTACTCTTGAAGAAGTCGCCCTTTGTTGCTCTTTGTCAACAACCTCTGTTTCACCGGTTCCAGAAATGTATCTGAAGCCGCCAGTCTTAGAGATACAGGCGATCGAAACCCGCTCATGTCTCCTAAAGGTCGCCGCTCAAGCTCTCCCGAGGAAAACTCTCCACCGAGAGAAGGACCTCGAAGTCGGGAAAGCGAGCGCCGAAATTCTGTCCAGCTACGGAGGCCCCTGCCCAGATGGTCGTGCGGCGGACTTCTTGCCCTTGATGGATCCTCTCAGTGAGCAAATCTGATCTCTGCGAACCGTTTCCATTCCATCCGTCGGCCTTCAGTGTTTCGATCTTCTTGAAGCTTTCTGAACTTACGCTCAGATCGGTCGTGAGTTTGTTACCCGTACCCTCAATCTCGACTCGCAGGTCTTCGGGGTATGGACCGCAGCTTGTAGGGATGCTTTGACCCGTCATCGATGAACTAGCTAAGCTCGATAACCAAAGAGGACTGCAACAGTGAAGATTTGCGGAAATTACTTCAACTTTGTTCTGTTTCCAACATCTGTTTTCTGTCAGGAGTTCGGTCATTCAGAGCTGCTTCTTACCTTGTGCGAAGGTTCAGGGTTACTCCGGCTTCAAAACGCCCTCTTATGTCCTCATTATGACCGTCCGTTTCTCTAGTCTTATGCCGAAAATGAATCCGACGATGTTCTGAAATCGACCGCTCCTACATGTTGGCCGCAGTAAGGAAACACTTCAACTGCTAACACGTTGAGGTGTGCCGGTAACCTGGAACGGCGTCGCTCAACGAATGGCTCGATCTTTCTTCGCCTCCATTTTAAACTTGAGACTCAAGCTCAACCAGGGAAAGCGATCAAGCCTTGGATACCAAATCAGTTCTGTGATCTCCTCGTAATAATTTGAATGCCTTTTCCGCAGGGCTGCTGATCGCCGTTTCTTAGAAGCTGCCCGGCTGAAAACGTCAACGCATTACGGCTCCTCCTCAAGCAAAAAGTCAATGGACGCCGTGAATCCACATCATGCAGAAAATTAACGAAACGTTAGTCATTGAACTCGTCAGCTTCTTCGCAGAGCGGCCTCCGTTCCTCTAACCGCGTACCCTTCTGAAGCTTCTCTGTCCGCCACCCCCCCGCACTTCACGAAAAATTCTCCATTTAAGACAATCGCACCCCTGCCTTCGTTGATGCGCTCCAGTCTTTTCTTCTTAACACTCTCGCTCTCTTTTCGCAGCTCTCCCTTACCGACCGCCTCGACGGGGCCGCGACGTGCCCCCCCCCGGTACCCCCCCGGTGCCCCCCGGGCCACACCGCGTGCTTCCTCGCCGACCGGTCCGCGCACTTCTGCTGCAAGCGACCGGGCACATGCCCTTGCCACCCCCCCGAAACGTTAGCCGACGCGGGCTGCATCGTCAAGCCCGGGGAACCGGTTCGCAGCCCCGAGGGGCCGTCTCTGCTGTACGTCTGGGCGGGCCCTAGGGAGTGGAAAGGAAATGACTTTCTAGCGGTCTTTGAGTTAGACCCCCGGAACGAGAACTACGGGAAGCTGCTGTGCGTGAGCGAGATAGACACGTCGGGAAATGAGGCGCATCACATGGGGTTATCGGCGGACCGGAAAACGCTGATCGTGGGGGGGCTGTTTAGCATGATAAAGAAGCAGCCCGACGTCTACTTCTTCAACGTATCGGCGAACGCCACGTGTCCGCCGTACGTTGGTTCCCTGGACGTGCCAGACGCCTCGGCCGCTGATGATTGGAAGCCGCTCCCCGAGGGGGGGTTCGTGGGCACTATGATGGGCTCCGCTAACGGGTCGACCCCCGGGGGGGTGGTGAAGTTTTCGGGGGGGACGCCGGATAGTTACGAGGGAGTCTTCCCGCAGCGGGGGGGACAGTTCGTGGGCGCGGAAGAATGAACCCCCACGGAATCGACATTAGGCCGGAAGCGGATCTGATGGTGACAACCGACTACATGGAACCGGCGTCTGCGCTCGTGCTGGGACCGACCGGGGGGATCCCCCGAGGGCGAACCACTGTGCGCATGTGGAAGCTTTCGACGATGGAGATCACGCAGACGATCAACGTGACGAAAGTGACCGGGAGGACGCACCGCGGCAACTACACCGGCTTCATGGACGTGAAGTTCATCCCGGGGGATCCCTCTGGGCGGTCCTTCGCGAACGGGGGCGGCGTGATCTACCTCATCGACCCGGTAGCCGGGACGGCGGAACCGACCTACGTCTTCGCTTCGCCTGAAGTGGTACGTCTGGCTCGCTTGGCACATTCCTCGGAATTTTGCACTCTATTGAGCCAGAATGAAGGGTCATCGTGGCTGGATGGCCTAACCTGAAGGAAATGAGTTTTGCAGCAATCGATCGGAATTAATGGTAGCCGAATGGGAGCCGAGTAGTAGTTCAGACTACTGGGCTTGGAATGAACAAACTTCGCAACTTATGCGCTTACTATATAAGGTGAGCCAGGAATGGGCCCACAAACATAGAACAAACATCGAGTTGCCAACGCGCTTTTGCAGGGTCCGTGCGTTCTGGCGATAAGCGCGGACGGAACGCGCCTCTGGGGCACGCTCAACACGTGGGGCCAGGTCTACATGTTCGACGCGAGCCGCCCAGAAAAGCTCGCCGTTCTAGATGTCCTCGAGCTGGGCCCGTTCTCTGGGCCACATTTCATGCTGCTGCTAGAGCCCAAAGAAGATCGTATCGTCGTCGCAAATTACTTCATTCAAATGCCGCCGGACATGGGGGTGATCGCCCCGCCTGCGGATTACAAGGTTAGGGTCGCTAACCTGACCGAGAACGGGACGCGCATGGTGCTGGACGAAGGGTTCGACGTGGACTTCGATAACCTGCCGGGGGTGCCGCCGTCTAACCCGCATGGGTTAGCGTACTTGTAAGTAGGTGCCAGAGTGCTAACATCAGTGAGTCAGGTTTTGGTGCCGTAAGGTCATGCAGGATAAAGGTCGGTAACAAGCGAAGCGCTGCCGCCGCGCGTTTGAGTGTACCTTTGAAAGACTCAGCGGGAGGTCATCGACCTTGTCAAGCTAAGATGCTGTAGTACAGCGCTAGATTCATCATCTGCAGGACGGTGGGCTTCGGTTAGTCTCACATTTCTAGCCTAGCAGGGCGGGTCTTGGCTTTCGAGCTCTAAGACGTAGTTATGAAAGCTTGCACTGTGAGCGCGTACGTGGGCGCCCCTGCATGGCAGGTCGGCCGATGGGCCGCCCGGCAGCCATAATATGTTTGTGATCGATATATATCAATCAACGAGGCATCATGTGAATAGCGCGCAATTAGGTTTCTAGGTTCACTGTATATGCTGACTCCCGGCTTCAAGGCTTGTGCACTTTGCACAGAAGTGATGCATATGACTCTGCGAGGATCGACGGGCCGCACTGCGGCAGCCTGAGAGTCGCGGCATCTTGTAGTCCTGCCAAGTTGGCGAACCTCGGAAAGGGTTGTTCCCAGATGCCGGCGAGCGCTCAAGTGTGCGCCGGGCAGCAGTAGAACACAACACGTGCATCCGCAATTCCAGGGCTGCTGCAAGATCCGCCACGCAAACTCATGAATTTTCATATGCAGAGAGATAGTGCATGCATCACGCATATGGATTTGAGATGTTTTGCCGCTATCCCGGTCGGAGTCCAACTTGCATGGGCCGCGCCAGCCAGTGTGACAAATCACGTGTGCGGACAAGACCTGCCGCCGTGCTTGATCGAGGTCCCGCGATTAACTTGCCATGGTTTGACGGCCCGGGTTACTACTTGAGAACGTCATGGAATGTTGTCAAGGACTATACTCGTCGAAACAACTTGCTCCTGTTGAAACAGGTGCTCTCAATCTAATATCCAAATCAATGTACCTTGAAACTACGACTCCATGACCGTGACACCCAGCAATAGCCGAGCCAGGGAAGTGACCAAGGACCTGCGCACATTGATAGACTATCGTCTTGCATCTAGTTAACTTAGTACGAGTTCTTTCTGACGAGCAACAGCAGCCGTCTCGTCGGCGCCCTCGAAAAGACTGCTTCGGGCACGTAACCAGTCCTCAAACCTTGTTGGTTGCACCCCTAACAAAGGAAGATCTGACTTTACGTCTGCTAGCTTCCCCGTGAGGAAGTACAACCTGAGCCAGTCGTAGAAACCCCGTACTTGCCACTCGGGCATCTTTTTCAATGATAGAGCGTCCTGCATCAGAACACGCACAAAATGAGTGGGAGCTTGAAACCACGAGACTTCTCATGACGAGACCACTGGCGCGGCTGCTAGACCAAAATTGAAGGCATCTCTGATAAGGGCACACGGGAGCTGGACACAACATGCGGCCAAAGATGAGCTTCCACGATCGACGTGTCGAAAGTTTTTCTTTCACAAGGGGCTGCCGCAAACAAATTGTCTCGGGGAGAAACATATCGCAAAAATATCCCCGAGAAAGTGGAAACTGGTTGTTCAGATCGTTGGAGAACTAATTGCACATGCAGCAAGTCTGGACTTTTGTATTCGATCAATCCTCCCATAACTTTGATTTGATGACGCAAGTGATCTCCATTTGACGGCCAATCTTAAATACTCCACTTTCAAAGACACGCTGACGAGGACGTTTACAATGTGCTAAGCGTCGCTTCGACGTCTCAGCTTTGCTTTCCGACAACAGACTGCTCGTGCAGAGCTAACGGGTCCACGGAAACCAGCATCCATCCGCCAATCATCTCATGCATAAGCGAGAACTCTGCGAAGCGCGTGTGGGCTAACGACTCAATCGCCTCCAAAACTCCAGCAGACGTTCTCTGTAAACAATCAGTCAATATTTTGAAACCACAGCCTTTTCAGACGCTTCGTATCCAGTAAAAACCTTCAACCCGACTCCACACGACGGTTTTTCGACAATTTCCGTAAACAGTCGCGAATGTCGCGCAGCAGCTCCCCTCTGTCGACTTCTCACCTGCCTCCACTTCTCCAAGCCGTAGTCCACAAACTGCACTTGCCGTCCCAATACGTTCGAAAAAGCAGCCGCCATATTGTCCGGTCCGATAGCCGCCGGACCCACGATGCGATACGACCGGTCGAAGTGCCGGTCGTCATCGCATGCCAGAACGGAGGCAGCGGCCGCGCCGATGTCATGAACGGCGACCGCAGGGGAGCGCCCGCCGCGACCGGTGCCGTACATTCGGCTCTCGGAAGCGATCGTTATTTTGTGCTGCAGAGAGACAGGCGGCAACTTGAAAATTGAGATCGTGAATTGGCCAACGAGTCTACCCTCCAACAAAGGAAGCCACTGTTCGGAAGACGGCTAGTGCCATACATTCGGCTCTCGGAAGCGATCGTGGCTCTGTGCTGCAAAGGGGAGGTAGCCGCAGCTGGTGAAAAGGGCGAGATCTGTGTAGGGAATTGGGTCTCGGAAGCGATTGTGGGTCTGCTGTGAGTCGACGGGCGGCAACTCTAGAATTGAGTTCGCGGGAGGGGCGGCGTGTCTACTGGCAAGGAGAAGAGCGTGGCAGATCGATCTCGGACAGGGCGGAAGGCATTTCAAAGAACGGGTGATGGGAAAGGAGGCTCGTGGTGAAAGAGGACGGTGGTGAGTCGACTGCCGGCAATTCAGAATCTACTCGGGAAAGGGTTGCAGAAATCGAGTCCGCGATGAAGCACGATAGTGAGTGCTTAACAGACGAGGAGTGCTTGGACGTCGCCCTAATCACAACAGCCGTTTCCTGACACGTTCCCATTCAACGAGCTACTTCTGAAGGCCGCTACAAAAACGTAAAACAGCGGTCACAATCGATTCAGGTACTTGCATTTACTCGACAGAAAGAGGAGCGGATGTGGAACAGCAATTTGCCGCGGCCCTACATGTGATCGCTGACCGGCAATATCACCACTGACTGCAAGCTGTTCTTGGAAAGCACACGAACTTGATCTGCGGTGAACGCACGAAACACAAGCTCGGTTTTTGAGGCCCACCTGAAGGACGTTTTCCATGAAGTCCACGCATTGCAGCTGTGTCCATTTGAGCCCAAGAACTTGTGCATGCCGCTTCGTAGCCTGCCAGTGCTGGTGCATCACACAGACCTCGTCTTCTTGGAACACCCTGCACAAGAAGGAGAGTGGAAGTCAGTTCTGAAGCTCCAGCTTATGCTGCGGACTTCCACATGTCTATTCGCTGATGTTCCTGCCAGTGCGACCTCGTCCTCTTGGAACACCCTGCACCAGCAACGGAAAGTCACTTGCATGAGCTGTCATCTGACTTCTGCCGTTGACTACGGAGTGGCATCATCCATATTGAGAGCGAGTTCGATTTTGACAGGTCTAATGACTGAAAGTTTGGGTTGCATAAGCTTCAAAACATCCATGGAATAGGGACGTTGACTGCAAGGATGACTTACTCTTGTAACAGAGCTCCAGTCTCAAAAGAAAGAAACGCCTGTCAGTGCAATTTTCTACCGCGCATCTCAGATTTTCAGAATCGGGGCCTAAAGAGTGGTGCAGACAATGTCCAAAGGCTTGGTTGAGAGTGGCTCCCTGGAGAAGGGTCGACAGGATTCAGAAACTGTTTGAAGGTCTTGCCTTGCATTCACTTTTTAAACCTGATACCGAACAAGCGCGGCCTTTCAACTTGAGTTCCTGACTGAAGATCCAAATGCTTCACTATCCTTGCCAGAACTACCGTTGGATTGGATACTACAATGTGTTTCAAGCCGACTTACCCACCTATGAGCACAACGTGCTTCACCCCACACCGCTGCGCGCTGCCCATGAGCAAGTTCACCGCTTCCACTCTGTTCTCCAGCTTGGGCGCAACAATGAAACATCGCTCCACCCCGCGAAAGGCCGCCTCGTGCGTCTCACGCAGAAACGCGTCCACTCCTTCGATGATTTCCAGGTTTTGAAATGATCTAAGTTCATCACTCTGGCTGAGACTACGCGCGGCAGCCCTGATTCTAACTTTGTCGGGGTGGTGAGCTAAGAGCGACTCAATTGTAGCTCTGCCGACTTGGCTGGTAGCGGGGATGATGGCTACCAGCGGCGGTGTCTTTGCGCCTTGAACCAGAAGAGAAGATACTATCAGTGAAATTTCAACAGAGGACCAAATTTGGCTAGAACTGAGGCTCTGAGGGCGTAGGTTTGAGAGGTGCTGAAGATGTGCCGACGGGGAATGCATCCAAGCATCATCTTCAAAGTGGGCTCCCTATCCCAGGCCCTCCTTGCAGAGTCAGCATATCCCATTTCCATAGGGATAATACGCAATGCCTTGAATCACGAAGCCAAGGCAGACAATTTCATGCCGCGAAGGACTGGAAAAGGGACAAGGCAGACAGTTCCATAGGCGGAGCTTCTGAAAAAGGCGCTTATCTATCAACGTTCGAGCTGGCAAAATTCATGCAGAGTCCTCACCGCCTGCAAAGACCAATGTTCTTTCAAGATCAGAGGGCCAGCGAGACAATGCCGTCAAGAGACAGCGCCATGTGCAAGTATGAAGGTTTAGGGTTTCAGCAGCTTGACCGCACCTTCCAAAGATTCTGGTGCTCCACTGCTTTCAAGCCCTGCATTCATGTGGGCCATCGGTGCCACACCGAGCTACTCAGGATCAGATGTGAAACGTCTCAGTCTTGAAGCTGGTACTCATCAAGCGCGCATGTCCTGCATTTCCATCGGACCCTCCTGGTCTCTGCTGGCTCGACGTGCCGCACAATGCTGTGACCCAACACTCGCGAGAAACCACCAAAACCTTCCCGGAGCAAACCTTTCTACCGTATAAAAGCCGCCAAGAGCGCATTGCCATAATACATGTACCCAAAAGGACTCGGAGCCTTTTGGTCGTCCAACAACCAATTCTGAGTTGAACTTGCATGAAGTTATTCTGCGCAAGTACGTGCTCTGCACGTCCCCATGTGAAGCTTCCCTCCGGCACAAGGCCTGCGTCTCTAGCAGCGGTTTGTTCGACGTCGAAAGCAGAGTCCCTCATTTGCTCCTCCTCGCTTCGTCAAGTCGTCAAAGTCTCGGGGCCTTGTACGTCAGAAGTTGTGCCTTTCGTCACGTGCAGACGAGGTCAGCCAGCGCAGCGTGTAGCAAGCTCAGCGGGCAAGGCAAAGGGCCAGAGCATTGAGCAAGAAGGCGCACCGAAAAGGAGGTTATATTTCTGGGGGCAGGGCGCTGCGGCTAAGCTTGACCACCAGGACCATCAGGGAGGCCCAATGGCGGCCGCGGTGGCTGCATTGAGCCGCATGAGCTCCGCTTTTGCAGTTTCACGCGCTGTGATGCGGCCGTCGTGCGCACCCCAGCACCGCGCGCTAGGGTTCTTCGGAAGCAGCTCGATGCAGACCCAGCAGTGCAGAATGGGGAGACTGGGGTCCGCTAGAAATGGTAATGGTTTTGCGGTGGCCGTCAGGAGGGTTGCTGTGCAGCCGGCGCAGAAGGGGCTCGTGGTGGAAGCTAAAAAGGAGAAGAAGCAGAAGCTGCGGAGCCACAGCGTAAGCCACTCCAGAGCGCTTTTTCGCATTGGGAGACCGTCAAAGGCTGAACCTGTCCATAACGTACATGTGTGACTTCTCTGCGTCATGGTCCCGTCGTACATTTTTGTGAGTCTCGTCCTCCACTACCCTGTCCGATCAAAGTCTATGCGCTAGCTTTTGAGCTTCAGCATTTTAATGTGGCCAGAAATGGACACAGCGTCGGTCGAGGAGCTATTCATCCATGGCCAGCTTCCTGTTCAGGCGGATGTGCTACTTAAAGTCCCAACGCTGTTTCATTGTCTCCTCCTGATTTTTGTGCATCCCATGTTTGAACGCTTCCGGAAGTTTTTCGGATCCATTTTTGATTGCTGTGTCTATTTATGGAAAGACAATTTGTTGCTGCATTAGCCAGCTTAGGTACCAACTTCAGTGGGGCCTTGATGGAGCTGTGAGTTGTTAGTGCGCCACATCCTGAGAAGCGCAGGTTTACATGTAACTGTCCTATAACAAATGTACTACTCGGCCCGGTTGAGCGCATGCTGAAGAGGTTGATGTCGGCCCCGACGGTTGTTGCAGTCACAAGGGGTTCAGTCCCCTCAGTTGCATCTGTCCGCTGCAATATGACTGACACAAATTACCTTGAAGCACAAAAAGTCGGCCGTTACACGTTGACATGAAGACTTGGCTCGTTTTGAGGAAGCTTTTGCTTATCGGTTTTTGAAAAGGAATGCACTGGCTAGACTTCAGGCCAGCGCAGCAAGATCCAACTTTGTGACTGCAGCGGACGGGAAGCAAAAAGAGAGTCTATTCTGGGAGTGAAGTTAGTAGAGGCGTTAAGTATCATCGATGGTCCTCAGAAGAACACGGGAGATTAGCCATAAGTTACATCTTTTTGAAGTTGTGTCAGAGACGTTTGCATTCTTGTGCAGGCTGCCGGAAAGAGGTTCCGTGTCACTGGAGGGGGCTTGGTTGTCAGGAGGAAGAACGGCAAGCAGCATCTGAACGAGCGGAAGAGCAGGCTGCGCCTTAACAGGCTCGGCAAGATGGTGAGTGTCTTACTTTTGGGGCTCTTTCCTTCGGGACCAAGATCCCTTGCCAAAGACGTACGATTGCCTTACCATGAAGGTTTCTACATCCTTTTGGAGCCGTTGGCAAGATCTTAACTCAACAGCCTGAGCTGAGATTGTCCTCTCCAACCATGCTTGTGTCGTGTGCCCGACAATGAAAGCGCATCCTGGGCTTGTGTCTGATATGTGCTGAGTTTGAGACTCTACGTTTTGATGCCTTTGTGCTTCACAGGCGTTGGTTGACAAGAGGGACCTTCGGAACGTGAAGGAAGCCTTGCCTTACCTGGCCTACCGGTAAATATTCAAATCGAAGATACACATGTAACAGTTTTACTGGGTATTTTGGCAAGTGTTTACAGGTTTTTGATGATTGATTCACTCACAAGCCATTCATCCACTGGGGCTTTGTCGAAGGTTTGAGCAGATCAGCATGATGCAGAATCATCGCGAAGTTAATGCTGCCAATCAACTGTGGCCATCTTTGCAAATGGTGTTGCAACATTCAAGTGCTCACCCATTTCTGTCACTGTATATCACGGAGGATGGGAAGTTGCCTTTCAGTGTGACGTGTATGGTCGTGCATGTGACTTAAGGCAGCAATCGTTTGCAACAATCTTAAGAACAATCAGCATACAATGATTTAGCAACAATAAGCCGCGCGGCGACTGCAATGCGGAACTTAATTCAGATACCGTCACATCCAAGTCAAACAAATAGCGTCTCAACGGCTGGGTTCCATTCATGCTATGACGGCATCTGGCATGTTTCTTTGATGAGATGCACATTTACAAATCTGTCCATGCTTTCCCTGCAATCTGTCATGGCGGGTCAATGCAAGCATCCTCCAATTTCGCATGCAATAGGCCCACCTTATTCAACTTATGTAAGCTAGCTACGCCGCCGCGCAGACTGACGTGCCGGAGTCCGACTGCATCAATCTCCCGACTTGAGCAACAAGGCCGGCGGCAACTGTCCGTTTGTACGTGATATGATTTTCGAAAGTTTGGGGCAACCGCGCTCGTCTAACCGGCCCAATTGAACTCAATTAAGGTCCGGGCCCAGCCTCGATCAGCTTTTTGCATGCCAAGTAGAGATGATAAACTCAATCATGGTTGAATGTATCCTTATGCGCGGGCCACTCTCTACTCATAGAAGCATGCTTACATGCATGCAGGCCGGCTAGTGCATGAGCCTCATAACCACGTACCGTACTCTGTCTAGCAGCTCGCCTTCAAGTTCGTAATTCCCAAAACGTCAGAGATTGGCCAGCGGTAAGCTGCCCCCTATGCAGTGACTGCACGTATGCTAGTGAACTCCGATCATAATACGCAGCCGCCTAGACTCATTTCGCTGATCATTGACATGTCATGCAAGCTACATGAGTTTCGAACAAGGAGATCTGCTTCAAGAGATCATAGAATCATATGCTGACGCGTCGCGTGGGAAGTTTCCCGTTGAACCATGGCGCAAAGCCTGGCGGGGATTCACTGATTGTAAGAGCTCAAGTTCATAAAGAGGCAAGCGTCGAGCATGACGAGCAGACCATTTGTTATGTACTATCGCGTGCTCTTCCTACACTGTCCTCTTAACCTGGTCCTCAGGCTGTGAGGTGCGCTGCATTTCATGCGGCACTTTTCTTCATTTCAGGTTCACGTGGTTTGGCAACAGCATCTCATCCCCTTACTAATCAATGCCGCAACTTCGAGGTGCAGTCTCTCAACAATGCGGCAGCTCGGTGAAACCGTTAGACTAGAAACCTAATATTCATGCAGCGCTGGTCAATCGTGGGTCAATCTCTTTCGAGAAACTCTTCCGTTCGTATCTCGTTCGACGCAGACAATCTTTCGAGCGCCTGGACGTTATAAGGTTAGTTTAAGTTAGTCGGCCGCCTGCTCAATGGGCCGAGCAGCCTGCTACTTCGAGCTCCTGCATCAAAAGCAGACACGTGCAAGCTGAGCAGGCCGATGAAGGAAGAGACGAGCTTAGCCTTCCCTTTGGATTTTTCCTTCGGATGACACTGTTTAGTTTTTCTAGCCTCCTCCGCTACTCAGCATGGACACCAAAAAACTGCAACAATATTGTATCCTTCACATCAACCCAAAATGCTGTGTCCCATACGGCGCTGAGTCATATATCGGCATGGTGTGAACCCACTCGCAGGTCAACACACGGTCCTCGTTCTTTCAGCCTAAGAGAAACAATCTTTTCAGGCCTCAAGGTGCCCCAAACAGATGAAAGCGCGCACCAACTGCCGCAAACTTTCGGAACAAAGGAGCGAAACGATCGCTCCCTTTTGCAGTTGCTCACAAGATCGTCTTCGTTTGAACAGGATAAACCCTTCATTATTCTGGAAGCTCCCGCTGTAAGCTCACCTTTTCAGCGGCTACCCAAAGCTCGGCGTATTCACACTGGGCGTACTCCTTGAACCATGGCCCCCCGCACGTGTAATGAATGGCCTTTGGCGGCTTGCCGTCTTCTGGCCGCTTGTTGTGCCCCACCAGCCAATTCCACGTCTCGGGAACGTTCCCAATATCCTCGTCGTCAAGCCATTGGAATCTGCATGTCGAGAACATTCCGTAAGATGTAATTCGAAGGGAGTAAGCACTGTGTTATTGGCACTCGTGCGGGTAACTTGACGAGGGAAGCTGCTTTACCGGAGGGAAGGAAGGGGGATGTTCGGCTGGAGACGTAAAGGTCCGACTGAGCTGAGGTAAACGATACCCAGGAAGTGGATCGAGGTTGTTCTGCCAGATCTGACCATACGAAGTGGCTTGGCTAGTGGATCTCAAGCGCAGTACGAAGCACACACCCTTGGCTTAACGCAACGATAAACCGAGGCTGAAACGTCTCACGGATCTTCCGATGCACCTCGTAATACGCTCGGTCAGCTATTCCAAAAGGCCATGGTAAAAAGCGCCTATGGTGATTCTGCAAACGGTGGGGCGATACAGGCAGGCGCGAGACCTGATCCTGGTGATCAATACCACTGAAATTTGCAAATCAGAAACTTTTGGCAATCAGTAAAGCGCAAAGTGTCGAGCTTATCCGAGTTGTGTCCTGAAACAAGCTGAAGCAAGCTGCCAAATGACGACGGCTTTTTGAGGTTTGCCAGACTAGGTCCTGAATAAGCTTTATATCTTTTGCGGCAAGTGGGCAGCGTGAGGTTTTCAACCAGAGTCTGCAAAACGCAATAAAAACCAAACGGTGAAACGGCTCCTTGACCTTTCCTGACAGTTGGCTTGAAACAAAGGCAGCTCTGACTGACCTGTGCAAGAAGGCCCCACTTTCTTGACTCACGAGCTCGGGGGTGAGAATACGATTCTTGGGATGCCCGCAATTATATAGAACCATGCTGCTCCAGTTTTTGCGGGGATACGTTGTCTGGATCTGACCATCCATCTTGGTAGGAGAAGTGGGGGCATAGTCGTGCTGGAAGAGGCGAGCAAAGCGAGTTAGAGATGGCAGAAGCTCGCGCCAATCTGGTTGTAGAAGCCAGCATTGTTCGAGGACCTGATTATGTTGAAATTCTATGGACTTACTCATGCAACATTGTGATGCCAATTCAGCTCACAATGACGGCGGCAGACTGAGGATGACCTGAATTTTTCGAATCTTCAGATGTCAACAAGATTCCAGCCTGCGCGCATTGAGCAAAGCTGAAGTGCTTAAGCGCGGACGCGACGCTGTTGAGGCAGCAGCAAGAGTACCCTGACGTGACCCAGGTCTCCCAAGCTTCTCACCCACCTAGAAGAACAACCTTACATGGAAGTAGAAGACGATTCAAGGGTGAATCAATACCTTACCTTCACGCACATGACGGCATATTTGTCGTCTATCAACTCGGTCAGCTGCTTGATGTCCGCTGTATACAGGAAGTCGCAGTCCACAAACATGGCCCACCCCATGTACCCCGCCAGATATGGCGTCAAGAACCTAGTGAAGCTGAACTCCGTGCTTTCTGTAGGGTCCCTGAGCCTGGTGTATAGGCCCCCATCTCTGAGATCCTTCTGCTTTATCGGCACAATGTGGACAGGGACGCTGGCGTGCTTCAGAATGGACTGCTTGCAGACTTGGAACGCCACATCCTCTTTCGCGTCATAGCCTATGAAGATGCGGAACTCGGGGTGGATCAGCGCCTTTGCGCCCTTGGCGCCCCGCATGCTGACGTCTACCGCGCGGTCAGTTTCAGGGCTGCTAGAGGCTGGCAGAACCAGCACCGAACCTAGGCGGCTCTCAAAAAGAAGTCTCTCCCAGTCAGGATCCTGATGGTGCGGCCCCTCAGAAGAAGATGCGGCAGAATCCATTGCTGCTTCTTGAGAGACCGTGACCGCCATGCGAGCAGGAGTGCAAACCCAGCTAAACTGTAATTTGGTTACAGGTTGCTGGCCCGCTCGCTGCTAGGATTATCTGCTAGGATTGGTTGCAGCTTCGTGCTCCCTCCAATCTTGTCTTAGCTTTCCTTGCATCAGCAGCATCTTAGGCGAGCAAAAAGACTGTTCCCAGACAAACATGAACCAGCAAAACTCTCTCTGCTGCTCTCAGTCAACCAAGACTCGGCTGATGCTGACGAGGCGAATCTTGCTCCTGGCTGGCAGCTTTTAGGTCTCTGGTGCATTGCCATAAGACAGCAGCACTCCCGCGTCTACTTTCATACTTTGATTATTGCCTTGGGAAATATTATCTGAAAGGGGGCTGCATGAACGAGAACAAACAGTGCATGCAATATAAGCATAATGCAGTAGGCGTTCAACACATCATGATCTGGACTACTTGAGAAAGGCAGCTTTATGGACGCTGTGCTGTTGTCGCAGCTGCCCAGTAGTCTGATGAGTAGGATTGTTTCAGATCACTGCCTTCTCCTGTGTGCTCACATACAGACGCGGACAACGAGATTAGGGTTCCTGCAGAAATAGGGTTCCGCGAGCTCGGTTCCCAATCTCCCGGGCACACACGTCCGCGCGCTGAAGTGGAGGTCTGGACCTGGTGGTCGATGACCGGCCACACTCCTTTGGCCGGTCAAAAAAAAATTCTGAACGTTGTGCAAGCGCCCGGGTACTGCAGCCGCCCATGCAAATCAACTCAGAAAACTGAATTATCTGTCTGCTCAACAAGGAAATCAAGCTAGGTGAACTTTTTGAAAGCTCAGTGCTGCAAGTAGTACCTACGAAGAACTCAGTTGTAAAAGTGTTAACAGGAAAGTGTGACCCAGGCCGACATTCTCAGCCACCCGATTCATATTTACCCGTAACACACGCTCGACCCCGATTGCATCTCGAAAACCCTGTGTGCAAATACTAGTACCGGTAGAGCCAAACATCTTCATCTCGGTACCTGGTACCGAGATACCTAGATACGCTGCACAAGCCCGGGCTATGAAAGTCCATCGTCCGGTCAAACCCACCGGGCAATGTATCCAAGGCGTGCGAAGGCTTTTGTATTTTTGGCCTGTATGAAGGGGCTTAAAGCGGTTCCAACTATGACAACCAAGTCCGGTCATCTCAGCCAGGCACTCCGAGCATTCACCCGACTCAAATACGAGGCTCGGTGACCTAGGCTGCAGTGACCGGAGGTGTCAACAGCTGTGGTACCGAGCACCTCTCCCGGGTCAGACTGTTCAGACACAGAGGATTCTAGGGGGTTGGAACACTTGATGTTCACACATTTACAACTGAGTTCTTTGACCTTTTTGCCTCAGTGCTAGCCTCGGCTATAGACTGACTGCTTGCGCATTGAACAATGCGCCGGCAAAAGCAATGTTAGCAATTATGATCATTACATGCGGACGGTTCCAAAGTTCAAAGGCCCCCATATATCACGGCCTGCAGGTGATGAGGCTGCAACATGCTGCAGCCTCATCAAGTTCACCATGCATGAAAGCGCCACCATGGTCGAGGTTACAAACTATACCGCCCTATGGGGGCCGGTATACGTCTTGCCGTCTTGCTAGGTAAAGTATATACAATGCACTAGCTCTTCAAGCTAGTATATAGAATGTAGCTTAATACAGCTATCATCCATTGATACTATATTATAATTGTGCACGTGAGAGTACGTAGGCACCCCTGCATGCTGCCCGGCAGGCATGCATGAGTGCATCAATACCCGGTACGTATATAGATCCTTGTCTGCGTGTGTATATTTCATTTCAATGACACTCCGCAAAAAGATTGCAGTGCATACTATCCGTTACATGCTAATTTATAAAACACTGGCTCCATTGGGTTGCACAAATCTGCCAGAGTTGCGTGGCATGATACGGATGTTCAATCACTTGCATTCAATAATAGTGCGCACTCGTGGCTCCAGATTGACATGTTCCTGGCAAGCTGCTGCCTCAACATAGGCACCAGGAACTACGTATTGTACACAGGTATATACCATAGTATAGACATTCGTCATTTTCACTCTTTACATTCGCGAATTTACGTATTTATGACCCGCTACAAGACATTCGTCGGAAATTTGTCAAAAATTCGGCAAATTTTCAGAAGGACGATAGGAGCCTAGAACCCGCCAAAATAGAAGGTTTTTGATATGTCCGAAGGGTAAAACTACCTTTTGGAACCTTACCAAGAAGCTACAACGGGATAATCGGTCAACTTTCGATGTCACAAGCCGTAAAAACCACATATTACATGTTACGACGATGAAACTACTAGGACACGTGGCGAATTTTTGCCGAATGTTGATTTCGAGGTTCATAACATTCTCCAAATTCGTGTCAATCCGAGCCGCCATAACATTCCCGCTCTAAGAATTCCTAAACTATGGTATATACCTCTAAGTAGGTTCATATTGATTGAAGCTGAAGGCTCAGGGCATCCAAACTTCCATGTCGTATCCATTTTGAAAGAATGCTTGATCATCAAGGAGGACAGTGTATATTAAGCTATACTGCTGTTGTCATCTGTGACTTGCTTACACGAAGGCTATCGTTCATTTTGATGTTTTTCTAAATTCGGAAGCCCTAGTTTCGAGGCCCTGGCTTGGGCACCACACCTAGGTTTACCAGAAACGCATCCAAGCCTTTCAACGTTGCAAAATCCTCCTCCACGAAGCCTGTGTTTTGTGTTTTTGCCTTGAAGAAATCAAGCAAACCCTTTTTTCGTCGGCCCGGCACGAGTTCTTCTAGAAAGGCGAAACAAGCGCGAAACTCTCGGGGTGACGTGGCGATGGGCGAGTCAAGATGGCACGTGATAACCCGTTGGAATCGCCAGTCCTTCACAATGCGATCGGCCCAGTCTAGCGCCTGGAGAGTGGAACGGGGATTGTGGAATGGGATCTCGCAGAATGATTGAGATTGCACGATTCGAGATGAAGGTAGGAGCATCCAGCAGAACAACACTCACTGAGGAAGTTCCTTTGTATTTGTCTTCTTGAAGCCGTCCGCTTATTTGTTAAACATGTTCATCGAAAGCTGAACTGAAACTGAAACTGACCGGTCATCATGCTTTCATCCAGATGTAGAATCTCGAGAAACACTCAGCCTGAAGCCCAAGACATTATATTACTGTATTGGACGCAAACGTATGCAGCTGCTGAAGCCAGGAAACGGACTTGTGAACGAGACGACACACTACGGGGCTCCTTCTCTCGGAAACATTATCCGCCAACAGAGAAACCCCGGTGCTTCACATTTCCAGACGACGCGCCAGAGAAAGAGCTTTTTAAAGCTTCTTGATCACCCTTCGCCAGTACACGTGAGATTATAGATAGTGGTCCAGCCACACGAGTGCGTTTGGCCTTTTTGTCCTTTCGGCTTCGAGAAGGTGATAGGGCACAACTAGGAAATTTTCGATCGAACACGAAGATCTAGCATCGGGAAGACTGCAGTCGCACGTGATCTGCACGTAGAACAAACCGTTGCCTAAGAATCACAAATGTCTTCGGCATCTCGGACCACTCACCTCATCCGGAATTTTGGTGAACACAAGCGTCCGCACGACGGGCGACACCAATAGCCGTCCGGCGATGGCCCGGAAGCTCTCCTGCGGGTCCAGCAGGTCGGACGGTCCGAAATACAGCCCCAACAGGAGCATGCGCTGCCACCCTGCACAAAGAGAATATATTTGTATATTCGTAAGTAGTACAAGCATTGAAGAGGTTCATTAGCTCTCTCATTGGTTCAAATCCGGACACCTAAAAGCAAGTACCCTGTGCGAGGGCGTGACCGTAATCCTCAAGCCACAAACAACATGCGCTCCATATACAAAGCAACCTGGTCACCGATACCAACCCCAAGCAACCCCCTCGACTGTCTTACAGATATTAGTTCCTCTTGAATAAGTAAAAGCATTTCTATCCCTGAGTGAAAGAACAAGCTAGAGAAGGATAAACAAGAAGCGTCCGTTTGCATTCCTGTGTAGCGTGTGTGGACAATCTTTACTACCTGAAACATTTGGTCCAGTTGGACCTGAGAGGTTTGTGACGATCACACGGCCGCTGCAGATCCGCGCGACTCGCATTCAGGCGTCAGGCAGAGTCAAAAACATCTAAGCAGCGTTCGACTCCTTGTCAGAACGCATCACGGTTAACAACGGTCAGGATCGACTTGATTATGGCAGTTTTGTCAACACTCTTGTGAGCAAGCCTTTGACTGTTCACCTGAATGAGAAGTCTTGAAACAATAATTGGACGCTCACCTAGAAGCCTGTTCTCTTCCGTATCGTCGATCCGATTTGATCCCGGGAACAGCTTGAAGTCTGGTATCGGCTTCCCTCCACTTCGTAAGCTTACGACGACGCCGTTTCGAGCGGAGTCGAGCAAAGCCTCTTTCCGAATAACCTGCCCGGAGCACAATATTATACCGCACTTAGCCTGCTCTTTCAATAGGCCCCCGACTGCCAGAAAGACCGGCTTTCTTACGATTCCATTAAACTCAGCGGGACTTACTTTTTCTTGGCAGAAGGCCTCTCTGGAGGATGGCCGCTTCGCTGAACGGGAAGTTCAAGAAGTACGCTCGATTGGACAGCGGAAAGTAGAGCGTCGCACAATGCATCCAAGCTCCAAACAATCGGAAATGCACGAAACCATGAAACACGCACAGCACCACGTCTCATAAAAATTTGGCAGCGTGCACTTGGCACGCATACTGTCACACTACTCCTCCGCACGATTGACGCACGATCTTTACAGCTCATAGTTAGATCCACTGTTTATCAGAACTTTCTCAAAAAGCTTGTGCAGTTAGTTAAGACATAGAAGAGGATTGCAGCGATACAACCACGTGCCCTGACTTACTTCAGGCGGAGTGTCCGGGACTCGGATGACGGCGTCGGTGACGAGGAGTGACTTGGAGGCCTTGTGAAAGAAGGCGAGCTCCACGTAAGGGCCAATGCCTGGGACGGAACCTATACAGGGCGTTACTACAGGGCCCGGCTTTGCAAATCCAAGCGTTCTTGCGTGGTAGAGAAGGGCCCAGGAAAGGATAGCGGAGTAGCAGGAAAGGAGCTTTCCGCAGAACTGATGCGCTTTTGCCTGACGTACAGACGAAAACATTCGGCGCACGCTCGGAAGAAGCTCGAAGAAGCAACGCCGAATCTTTTAGCCGGTGAACTATTTTACACGTAAGCAGCAAGTGTTTGTATAGAAGTTCAGTCGAATCGTCTAGACACGTACTGACAGCACATCGTTGCCGAGACGCCTAGCACAATACGGAAAGTGATATGCTGACATGCGGGACTTGTATCACTGAGATGAATGGTAATTCTGTGTATGCGTTTCCAGTTTTTGCTCGTACATGCGAGACTTCATTGGATGCCACCACGTCTTAGTCCTACTTCTCACGGGCAATTCAACACACAGGACCATTCGCCCGCACACACACTCACCAACAGGGGATGATTCCAGCACCTTGTGCTCAATCTCGTCCTGCCAGGGGGTTTCTGTCGCATCGTCTTTAATCGTACCCGCCTTGAAGATGCCAAACGCCTCAACGGGCAGCGGGATCGGGTAACTCCACAGTCCAGGCGCTACCCACACCTATCAAGAAGAGATGCAGATTCCTTCTGAACTTTGTTCCACTCCGAGGGGGGAGTAGTACAGTTCGCGACTGATGACAGATTTTTTTCGATTTCGATTTTGTATTCTTTGATGGATTAGGCAGATTGGGTGTACAGGTGCCATCAATCCTTTACCTAGACAGCGAAATTGGAGACTGAACAGTTTTGGAAGTAGACCCTTCGAGACTCAGACCCTCTGACACGCGCGAAATAGACCTCAGAGCAAATTCACGCCACAATTCGAAGGAAGTTTACAATCTATAAGGAACAAAGTCGAGCCCCTCACTCATACAATCTTATAAGCTCATATCGACGAAACAGAATAGTATGTTCATAAACAAGATGGCAATCTTCAGTTGCCCAGCATACACGAAAAAAAAAAGCAACAGCGATGTTGAAATCTTTCCAAACGTAAGACGAAAGGAAGGTTTTGGCCGAGGAAAAACCTGGAAGTTGCCGAGCCTCAGTATGCCCATCTGAGCAGATTGCAAACAGATTCATCCCTTGGTAGATAAGGGCCCACATGCTTGCTGACTATTGAATCCGCCTGTGATAGTGCAGTCAACCGTTATTGAGTGGTCACAAGAGATGGAAACGCAGGGGCAACTGCCTGGGCCTGAAGACCAACCAAATTCTACAGCCAGTTCCACCAGCCTCCGACCTACCTGAGCTTTGGGAAACTTCCTCGCAAATGGCGACACAAAGACCTTGTGCTCGTAGGCATACGTCGTGAGCACGATGTACTTGACCGGCTCCCCTAGCTCCTTGATGAGTCGCACGCACTCTTCGGTGGGGGCAATGGGGGCGTGCACCCAAAGTCCCCCGCTCTTCAATTTGATTACCTGGGGACGAGAACATGCGAGCGGACAGGTGTTCACCGCTCTGGGGGATTGGAGAGGAAGAAAGCGAAGTGCGATCGGGATGAACGCGTCCACTCAACGTGAGACTGAAGCAGCCTGGATAAGAAGACGTGGAAGACTCAGGTTTTGAAGTTGACTTGCAACGCTGGCATTTGACGCTGGCCAACTCTTCTACGTTTTCAGAGGAGATTCATCTGATAGCACTGCCTGCTTGTAGCACAAGCGTAGTGCTTTGCGCATATAGCCCAACCATTTGGCAGTTTTTGAAGGTGCCGTTCTATCTGAGCGGGCTAGTATCGAACACTGCCGTGCACTTTCTGACATCACTTCTTCCGATCGATGAAGTTGTCTGAAGATATCTGACACCTTACTGCCATCACCTGTGGTTTCTGCACACAAACCAAAACAGAAAATGCCGAAAACACCAAGATGATTCTTTCCAGGCTGCAACACAATTTTTCTAGCCACTGCTTTGTTGAGCTCAAGTGTCATGCAGGTACTTACAGTCATGCGCACGTTTGTGGTTACGTTAGTCCCAGCAAGCCCCTGCTCTTGTTCGAAGAACCAAATACTCCCAGGATCAACCTGCAAGTGCATGTGGACAAATCAGTAGGAGCACTACCACCAGCGCAGGCTCAAATGCACCGAAGTCACTGGCCTTCGATGAGAAGGTGGTAGAAAGCTACTCAAGAACGTGCGCAAGCAGGTAGGTCGAATTCATACTTTGCGGATCACGTGGACTGAAGCATACTTTCTCAAGACAGGCGCAGTGGGTTCAACGACAGTCTGTCAATTGATGACGCTTCAGTAACATAGTACCGCAAAGTGGTTATGCTGTGGTGGTACCACAGCTTGTACATTCAACATGCTCCATGACATGTGACTCGGCTCCCACTTAACCGCGGTGGCCATCTTACCGATTGGATACAAACATGCAATTTTCGCTTTCTGCAAACAACTTTGTTCAAATATTTTGAGAGCCAAGTGTTGCGAAAAAGTGCAGAACAACACAGTTGATCTTACCTCTGTACGCACGGTTCGCCTGAATGCGAGCGGGTTAAGCGGAAAGGGGAACCCCGTCACATTCAAGTAGAACCTGCCTCTGGCCACATTGGCCGTCGTGCATACAATCTTTCCACATTGTCTCCGGCTTTTCAGACACTGCTCTCGCTCTATCTGGCCTGATCTAAATCTCCGCTGCGGACTTTCAGCTACCCTTGTTAGACACCCAGCATGCCGGAAGCCTACATATGATTTCCAAGCCAGGCGGTTATCGGCCTCACAGTTTCTGCTGGCGTCACCGGAGGCCCTGGAGAGGCCCAAGTTCGCTGCAGCATTGCTGGCTGCAGCAGCTAACATTATGGCAAACGCTTTTCAAGCCTTGTTGCAGGTACCCTGTATGCAAAGGGGCATGCAGATCACCACTCGGCGTGCTGATTTGCTTTCCTGCAAAGACTCCTCGTCAATCAATGGCCTGTCATGCGGGACCCAGGGTCATGCATCCTTTCTGAATAGATTAGAGGGCTTCATGCAGACACAGTGCTCCTCATCAAAATTCAACTGCTTTCAATGGTGAAAAGTGGCGGATTCTCGCCTTCCAGAAGGTTTGTGTGCTTCAAACTAGCGATGACCATGAACGCCCCATGCCACGATGGATGCCCGCATGGATCGAGGAAGATGCCGCCCAAGCGCTACTTATACTACGCGTAACGCACAATGCTTTCTTTCCCTCCGCGTTACATCCATGCTGGAGGTATTTAGGTGTGCTCTTTTGGATTGAAGATCTGCCTTATCAGACCGGTCTTCCTTGGCACCAGGATTAATTTCTGCTTGCTGCTGCCAAAACTTGGCAAAAGCTGGGGTTGAGGCAGAGACAACTTGAAAGTTGCAACTAGGGCGCCTTTTGTCTTCAATGTGGGGAGCTCCTGTATGAGCAGGTGAATGACAAGGCCCATGTTTGGCTGAAGAGACACTCGTAGGAGGCGGCGCGACATTGCATTTGGCGCCAGGCATGCTCTGGCCTGGCGGACTCTGCAAATGACTGCAGGAAGAAATGGTCGTTGCACCTAGCCGCAGGATCTTCATCAGCACGGCACAGATCACTTAGAAAAAATTGCACAAAAGCTGAAGAGCTGAAGAGTGTGTGGACGGGGTTTCATTTCAATGGCAAGCTCAGCAGCTCGCTTAGGTGGTCAGAGCACAAGGGCGGGGCTCCTACTCTCCCAGCGTTGTTCAGAAAGATGTACAACCGAAAGACCTAGGTTTTTGGCACATTTTGGTAGTGTAGATATAGCGCCCCTTTGTCCAAGAGAGAGACTAAAGCGCGTCTCTCAGGGGAGTCAATGCAGAGAAACCGGAGTAAGGCGGATCACATGTGTGGCCACGGAGGCCAGTCCAGATATGGATCTGAATGTGATTGAAGAACCGAAAGTGCGGCCAGTCCGCAGGAAAAGGTCGGTGATGCCTTGTCCCTTTATAGTGTTTTCTTCCAGCACCTGTTGGCCTCTAGTGACAAAGGTACACTGTCGAAGCTCCGCAACGATTGAGATTATGATAATTAGTTGCTTGATAGTGCTGCCACGCCGGGTTCCTTACAGTTTGGGCATGAAATACAGTGGTCACAATCGTAGGTCACCACGGACATGAAAGACACTGATCAGACGGCTGCACTTAAAAATGAGCCACTCTTTTTTCAGCACCGTGCTTGCTTCAGCCAAAATACTTTCTGGAGCTCACCAACAGGGTCGGTACTTCACCTTACTTGAATCAGAGTGCCTGATCAACCCTTGTGAGTGGTCATTCGGTAGCCTTATGGAGTGCAGAAGCGATTAACAGCGTTTTCTTCCATGAGATTTCTTACGCCCTTGAAGTTTCTTACCAACCAGAATATCAATTTGCATAGTTTCATTTGTGACCATGCAGGCTCGCGAAAGGGGCTCGGTTCATTGGGGTTGGGTCAGTGGCACCAACCACCACCTTATCAAATGATGATCTCTCAGCTTTTGTGGATACAAACGACGAGTGGATTGCTACGCGGACTGGGATCAGGGCAAGGAAGGTGTTGCAAAGTGAGGCACTTTCTTACATTCTCATGAGTATAGTCTGGTAGCAACTTCTCAGTTGCCTGTCATCGATTTCTTGCCTAGTTTGTTTCTGTTCAACCGTCCTTTGAGTCCATCATCTGCGGCGCTTCTCCTTCAAGGCTAAAAAGGCAAGCTATGCGCAGGAGTGCCCGCGACTGATTTATACAGCCTCCAAACTCAAATTCTGAGCGTCGTCTGGTAGATTGCTCAAGCGCTTGTACTCTCCTTGTGAGCGAGGTTCTCCTCAAGGGGCATACTTGTTAGCAGTACGCCTCGGCTCATGTCTTTAGAAGTAGAGCAGATTGGAAGATGTCAAATGTGCCTGACTGAGTCGAGAGCTGCAATCCCGTAGTATGTCTTTGGATCAAAAAATGATTAAAGTCCTGAAACTGCTTCCAGGTCCGATGCTAGAATAGTTGAGGACGAAGGATCCCATGTTCCCTTGGAAGAAAAATAGGAATTCCAGTCGCTTACATTGAAAGTCAGTTCCAAGCTTTTTCAGTAACCTGACAATTGTGGGTTTGGGGTCAAGCGTCACTTAAAACTTGCAGCTGAGGGCTCCCTTTATCCACTTGTCTGTCAAACTGTGTCTTCTTTTGAAGCAGTAAATGACAAGATGATTACGACATTTTGTGCAGAGGACGAGAGCCTGACAGCCATTGCTGCCGAAGCGGGGAAGCGCGCCCTTGAGATGGCGGGTGTCGCGGCCGAAGACGTTGACCTTGTGTTGCTATGCACGTCTAGCCCGGACGATCTCTTTGGGAGTGCCACGCAGGTATGGAAGTGTTTGACAATTTCGTCAATGTGAGAAGAACACTTGAGAGAAAACGTGAGAGAAGCGTTTCAATGTGATAGAAAGAGAGTCAAATTGACCATTGTGACCCCTGTTCAGAGTGTATGGTAAAAGTGTTTGGTGTAAACCTTGCAGCAGTTGTAAATATGACGATACTCATTCAGACGTGTATCCATCTTTCTGCCTAGTAACATGTTCCGCATGCTTCTTCAAAACAATTCAACGTTACAACAGTTCCAACACGTTCTGGTCCCCTGCGGCCAAAACACCAATCTGGCCACAGGATTCCGATCACTCTGTCTTTGTTCGTCGTGCCACAGATTCAAAGCGCAATAGGCGCCAAGGGCGCCGCCTTTGATTTGACGGCTGCCTGCAGTGGGTTTGTCATCGGCCTCATCAATGCGCGGCAATGGGTCACTGGTGAGCATTCTCCGACACCTTTGGCTGCGCTCTTCATGATTGTGTTTGGAAGCCCATTTGCAAGCACTCTAATTCAGAAAGAACAGCCGCGTCTCTTGCGTTTGTTCCCTCAGGTTCGACTCTGTTTACCTTCCGTGCTATTTGCCAAACCAGCTCCTTCATTGGGGCGCCCGTACTTTTGAGTAATCAGAGAGTCAACGGTTCTGGTCCGTTAATAGCCCGTCAGAGTTGCGTTTTGCTCTGAGCAAGCCAGGTCCTCCAGCTTCAGCTTGTTGGTTCAATTTGGTGAAAGCGCTGGAAAGGCGCTTTCAGCTCCGTTTCCCCCCTTTTGGCTTGTATGCAATCTAACGGCTGTGCAGAATCACTCGGCAATCCCTCAAGGACATCGTTCCTCTTGAAAGATAGCCTTTACTGTGTCAATGCATTTGCATCCTCAACCGAAGCGGATAACAAGGTCCATTGTGCATGCGTCGTCTTCGGAGCCGTTTCACTAGACCTTTGAGGACATTGCGCTAACTTCAACATGCAGATGGCAAGTACCACAACGTCCTTGTAATTGGCGCGGACGCATTGTCCCGATACGTCGATTGGACGGACCGAGGCACGTGCATCTTGTTTGGGGACGGGGCAGGAGCGGTCCTCGTTCAGGTGAGATGCTTCTCATCTGCCCGCTGACAGTTCTAAGAGGTGCGAGCTGGTGTCTTTTGAGTCGTCGTTTCAGCTTCGGAAGTGCTTTGGCTCCCAGGTTCTTAATCGGATTATCGTCAACCCTCAACGTTACAGTTCAAAAACGAAATGCGGTCGTCATAACGGGCATAATGGAGGCGATACAAAGGAAGCGGGAGGATCGGCTGCGCTGTCAAGCCATGCCACTTGGTCCATTGTCCCACCGTGGACAATCGCAGAACCTGGGCCGTCCGATGGCTACTCTCAGGTTATCAAGCGGCCGAAATTTTGCATCTGTGTTGATCGAACTCGTCACGACTCAGCTTGATGGAAGCTGCACTCGCCCCTAAAGTAGAGATTGCCAGAGCGTCGTAGTTATCGCCTTGCTGTTTGAATGGCTGCTGCAAGCGATGGCAATCAGTCGTCGTTTTGTTGGTTTACCATTTTATCTGCCGGGTTCCCCTTGTGAACCTTACGGCGCAAAGAAGTTCAAGAACAATACAGAACCTAAAATTTATGCTATGCGGCCACGCGACAACACCTGGGTGCAAAAGCACTCCTGGGACACTTCAATGTCGCATTCTGCAGCTTTACAGGCAGAAAACGAATCATTGAAACTTAGCGAGCAAAACGTAATTCCGATCTGGACACAGCCTCATCTCTAAAGATCGATGCAAAGTCACTTTTTTTTTTGCGTAGGCTACCGCGGGGGACGACGACCGGCTGCTGGGGTACGACATTCGCAGCGACGGCGGCGGCTACAAGAGCCTCAAAGCCCCGCTGCAGTGCACAGCCGCCGAGAATGCAGGCGCGCCCCCGCGGGGGTCCTTCCAACCGATCCTGATGAACGGGCGGGAAGTGTTTAAGTTTGCGGTGAAAGCGGTGCCGCAAACGGTCTCTGCGTCGCTCGAGGAGGCGGGCCTGCTGACGGACGACATCGACTGGCTAGTATTGCACCAGGTGAGCCGTTGCGCTTGCACCGTGATTACGTCAGCATGTTCGATGACGTCGAAGTCCTTGTCGTCTCTTCGGGATATATCCGATTTGAATCCGTGTTGCGTAATGGGGCTCTGCTTTGTTGGGAGAGACTCTCTCTTTTTCCTATCTTTCTAGATTTGTTGTTCGAGGCCGCAATTGGCGACCAAGGCTTACGCTGGTCACTAGATAGAGGTGGGGCCAAGGAGTATGAACAACCCGGCTTCAAGTTGTCCTCCTCTTTAACGGTTAGGTGCACACCCTGTTACCAGTAAAATTAGTTTAAGACATTCGACTCCATTTAATTGGGGTGAAATTACGCAGAAAATGGAGGCCCATTTGTAGCACCGGTCCAAGCAAAATCGCTCCTGACACAGTTCTTGACAGAGGAGCAGTCGACCATAACCCTTCTCAATGAAGCTTGCAACTCTTATGAGCAGAACGTGTTCGCACAAGCTGCCGAGTCCATACAGCGCCTCTAGCTGTTGTGTTGTCGCTCACGAGTATTTCTTTTCGAAACGCAGGCCAACCAGCGCATACTGGATGCCGTCGCCGAGCGCTTCCACATTCCGCACGAAAAGGTCATCTCAAACCTAGCCAACTACGGCAACACCAGCGCGGCTTCCATCCCTCTAGCTTTGGACGAAGCCGTTCGGGGTGGGAAAATCAAACCCGGTGACGTGATTGCATCGGCAGGGTTTGGAGCCGGGTTGACGTGGGCGTCGGCGATCTTTACATGGGGTTGAAAGTTGCAGCCGGTCAGCGTTGGATGACCAGCCCTCTTAAGCAGACTATCTGACATGCTTCAGAGGACTAGCTTCCGTTCCACCCTCGGGGGTGCATGTTGATTCTTTGGGAGAGGCAGTTGAGCAAGATTACCATCCCGTTGAGCTATTCTCGATGGGACAGCTATATAACAGACTATTTGACGTGGTCCTTGATTTTGTCGAAGTTTTAACAGCGCATGAGGCTTGGCGAGCATAGGTAGACAGCCATCCGAATTGTACATTGCGCAAGGGCAGCTGACCATCTCAACGACAAGCTTAGCAAGCAAGCTCGACCTGCCTCTTCGGTGTGGTGGGAGGTCATTATGCATGCAGGCAGTGATTGCCCGGCTAGCTACCTTTGACCGGAATACAAATTTACCCTCTCGATTTGAGTTCAGGCGTAGGCAACCTTGCAATCGCCGCTCAGTTGTGGACCGGCCTGCTCCCGCTATCGATTGCTAGGACGTTATTATTGATGCATGGCACGTTGAGCGATTTAGCTAGGGCTCATGCATGTGCGAAATATTAGATCGAAACTCAGAAGAAAGAGGCAGACCGACGAATGATCTGCTCGAGTCTTACGACGTTGCATGATTGCTTGGGCACGCGGATCGAATTGATCCGATCGGTTCAATTGGTGGGCTTCGCTCAGGCTGAACTTCATTTAGAAACCTGACGACATGGGGAGCTGCTCCGAGCTGCATTATACGCTGGTAATCTACTATAGTACGATTTAGACTCAGTGCCATGGACAATGACTTTCCAGGGCCTGAGTCAGTGACCGGAGATCGTGATGGAAGATCTGCAACTCGATCAAAGCAATCCCGTGCCGTCGGATAGAAGCTAGGAGCACTTTCCAACGATTGCTAACCGTCGCGCACACACGTGTTACTGTAGGTGCCAAGGTGGACTTCGGATCGGGCTCACGTTGTCGAAGCATATGCAAAGAAAGTACAACCTTCATAAGACGGTAAGCGGCTCCTTCAAACAATCATGCATGCCAATGGTCCGCCGACCAAAACGGACAAATGATACTGGGTTCTGGTGCTTCAATCTGATCGCGCAGAGCAATTAAAGTGGGCGTAGGCCATGCATGGACACCCCAAGGCCATCTACGGTGGTGGGGCCCTAAATTGGTCGAAGTTGCAATCCGGCACAGTGCGTTACGCCCAATGCATGGATCTTATCAATGATTGCACAGTGGGGTCACTTATACATGCTCAGTCGAGTCAGGATGATCAAGTCGTATAGCCTAGCTGGTCGAAATGCTGCCCGGCCTTCCGGCAAATGGCCGGGCGGGCTCGTGGGAAACTTCTGCAGTGAAGGGGGTCAACCAACTTACAAGGATCTCTTTTGCTTTCAGATTGACAATTGCGATAAAATCAGATTGTAGCGCTCTTTCGTCTTATTATTCAATGAGGTGGTAGAAGGCCTCTCCTTGCTCAATCTGTGACTGGTCCGTCCCGGTATGAGTCGCCATTTGAACTTCAACGGTAAACCAGTTATGCTAAAAATTACGACTTCTATTGTATAATAGTGTAACGCTCCAATAACCTACCCGCTTTCTATTGACAGTATCCAATCATATTATTGTTTAAGAATAACAGTGATGGGCCGGTGCCTGCTGCATGTGACCATCTCGTAGGGCTCACGGTCAAGTAGAGAAATCTTAAGTTATATAACAAAATAACTCGCACTTGATCTGCTTCGGTGAGCTGCGGCAAAAGGAGGCTCGCATAGCAATCATCTGATCCACAGGGCGTAGAGGCGAGGCGGTTTGCCCACAGACCCCTCTACAAAACTGCTCGACTCTATTTGTGTCTCCACTCTTTCGCCTTCAGAATGAGAAGAAAGAGGAGGCGGTAAGCAACGAGCATCCCAACACTGACGGCCAGATCGTTCCACTTCTTCTTGTCCTGAAGGTCGAAGAATTCCAACGCTTGATCCCTGCACGAGGATTCGCATCTCGTTTAGGGCAACCGATGAAAATCGTTGTGAGCCGCAAACAAGCTCCTCCCTTGTCGGGTCTGCTAGCGTGGCCTTAATTAAAGGTGTTGGTGACTTTGATGCAGGCGCGCTTGAGCATTCTCGCGAATGCAAGCAAACGCAACCGTCAACACGTGTACCCTTCTGCAAGTGTTTGCGGAGAATCGAGGACTGATTCGCAATCAGTGGAACATCTCATTCCTGGCCCCGTGGACTGTATTAGCATGCTCCAATTGATTACTCATCTCGACGCAAGAGCTTGAACTGTTATACAGCTCGAATGCCATCATTTTGTTCTGGAGCAAGGTCTACCCGACACGACATCGGCACGAGCATCCAACCAAACATCCTGGAAACGGAAAGAAGACCACGATAACCTCGTATTTGTATACTCTGAGCCCATAAGATACACGGCATTCGGCTGATAAGCCGACCGGAGAACTAGACCTGACGCAAAAAGCTCTGAAAGAAGGTTGTCAAATACAACCCGCAAGTTTGGGAGACTCGCCAGTCAATCCCTCGAACGTGAGCCGAAGACGATACTTTGGAAAGATTGAAACACCTTCAAAAGAAACATAAGCAAAACTCTCCACCCTGAGAATAACAGAAGGGTTAAGCAAACCCACCCGGTCAGCCGCGGGAGACTCGCCGGCCGGTTCTCGAATGTGAGCCCGGTGAAGTCTTCGGTCAAAGAATTTTTGTTCAATGGAACGCAGCCAGGAATAAAGGAGGGTTGAGCAAACCCACCCGCTTAACCGCGGGAGATCCGCCGGCCGGTTTTCGAACGTGAGCCCGGTGAAGTCGTTGGTCAAAGGAAACTTCCTCAATGAAACCCAACCAGTGAATACAGCAGGTTTACGGAAACCCACCCGGTCAGCCGCGGGAGATCCGCCGGCCGATTCTCGAACGTGAGGCCGGTACCTCGTTGGTTAAGAAACATCCTCAACCCGGGAAGAACGAAAAGGTTAAGCAAACCCACCCGGTCAGCCGCGGCAAGTTCGCCAGCCGGTTCTCGAACGTGAGCCCGGTGAACTCGTTGGTCATGAAGCCCTCGAACGCGTATGTGTGGAAGCTGAGGTAGTAGAACGGGTACCGCCAAACCGGATCGGGTAGGTCATTGGGCAGGCGGAAAAAGCCGCAGACGAGCATGAACATGCCTAAAATACCGGCGCCGGCCGCGATTCCCAGGAGGAAGATCGGTACGATTGCTGCGATGACCATCATCAGGGACTCGACAACTGCAAGGAGGAACGGGAAAACTTCAGCAGTCCTTTCTATCCGAAAGTGAGGGGGGATCGGTTCGATAAGAAGCCGCAGAGGAGCACAAATAAGCTCAAGACGCCGGCGCAAGCCGCGATGCCCATGATGAAGATGGGCACGATTGGATTTGATGTTGCAGTGGAAGGTTGGTCAAAATTGGGGAGATCAGAAGGCTTTTGAAGATCACTAGAAAGCCAAGAAGAAACATGCCCAGGATGTTGGCACCAGCCGCAGTGCCGTAATGACCATCATGAAAGACTTGACGATCGCGAGAGGATGGAAGGGAGGCTTCAGCGTACAACATTCTGTTTCCAAGGTTTTGAATGTCATTGATCAGTAATCTTCTAATTTGGGCAGCCGGAGAAAGCCGCCCGCGAGCATGAACATGCCGGCGCCGGACGCGATGCTCATCAATAAGAAAGGGACTATGGCTGCGATGACCATCATCAGGAATCCGACGACTGCGAGGGGCCGGAGAGAGGGAAGTCCTTACTCCTTAAGAAAGACAGTCTTTGTGATTCGAAAGAGTGGCAAATGTCTTATACCACATAAACCGCTTTTCGGTAATTCGGGCTTCGACTTAGGCTCAGAACAAGATGAATATACTCTCAGCATGAACAAGCCAAGAACGCGGTTATGATCGCAAAGACGATTAAACGGTGAGGAAATAATGTTGACAGCCTTCGTGACTCCCAACATCAATTTTCGAAGCCGGCGGCGGCAGGAATATCAGGAAAAAGTAGCTTTTGAGGTTTACATGCCCGGGAAAAACCTTGTTTAAGTCAAAGTTCGAGGACATGCATCCGTAGACTGGGAAGCAAAGAACAGACTCATGCATTATAGATTGAAGCGGTAAGGAAAGAGTGTCGTCGAAGTCGAACGTACTTGTTTCGACGAATCAAACTCAAACAAACGAAAGCATCGGAGATTGGCAGGAAGGATCAAGAGAAAAATTTACCGGCGAGGGAAGAGAAGAGCATGAGCACGAAGTAGACGAAGCGTCCGAAATCGTTCTGGAGTTTGATGAGCCAGTAGCCGATCAGCGCCGAGAGCAGCGAGATGAGGAAGAGGAACGGCAGGCTGCTCAAACTGTTGCTCAGCACGAAGGCCGTCACGCCATAGTACCCGTTCAGCCGCTCCCGGGTAAACACCTGGAAAAGATAGATTATTGTCTCTTCAATAGGTCTGGACTCTTCGTCCACTAATTTCAAGATCATTCTCTGGTTTTTCAGCGGCTGCTTCCGTTTCTTAAAGCTGAACATGCTTTTCAGAAACTTGGTTTGTTTGCTGCACAGCTCAGACATCGCTTTACGCGATACTGCGTTTGTCGGAAAGCCCGAGCAGCCCTTGGATGAACACATTGTTTCCGCCCGCTCCCTTTCGAAGCATTCAGATCGGAGCCGTTCTGAATTTCCGAGCTCCATCGATTTCGTTTCCACCTCCCTAACTCCCCGCATGCTCTCATCAACATGAAGTTCGTTCTACGTGATGTCGACCTTTCTTCGGCTCCTGCCTCTGCAGAGCTTCGAAACCTACACTGACTCCCTGAGGGTCTGCAATTTTCCCAACGATTAGTCGCGCTCCTCATCAAAATGCGCCTAGTGAATACTCGACATGGTCTACAGAAAGTCGTAGAAGCAGTCAGCGCCCACTTGTCCACCAGAAAGTGGCTGCCAGACTTTCGTTGAGAGCGAACAAACTGCACAAAGGAACGCAACCTGAAACATATGCAGAACTCAGCGGATCGGGTCTCACCTTCATATCCTCGATGAAGGCAGGGAAACCGGCGATTGACATGAAGGTCAGAAACGCGACCACGAAGAACAGGACGGCACCCCGCGCTTGTATGCTGTTGTAGCTGTCTCCTGCAGCATGGAAAAGGGCAAAGCAAGTCAGTCAGAGGTGGACCACTACTATATTTTGACAAAAGCAAACAAGGGCGCACTTCAAGTTGACATGTTAGGAACCCACAAAAAGTTTCCTTTAGCAGAGTCTCCGAATCCGACGTAGATGCGATTCATCCGACGGCCTCTTGACCTGTTTGATAGATTAGAGAGTGCTCACTCATCTCTGATGCAAGAGAGTACATCCTACAAATGATGGAGAGGACGTGGAAACCTCAGAATGTCCAAATTCATGCTGTCCAGAACTTTCTTGCCCTGCTGGCAAAAAAGGAAATGCACAAAGAAAAGAAGCGTCGAAGGGGCCAGAAGCACGGATGGGAAGGGGTCCAATCAGCTTGAAGCTGAGACTGAGAAGTGCTAGCAAAAGTGGCAAAGCAACCTCTGACAAGAACAAGAGGCTTCGCGGCGCTGCCCAGTGCGTTCTTTGACTTCGTAGAAAACGGGAGGGAAGACAAAATCAGAAGGTATCTGGAGGCGCGGAAAAGTCCCAAACATGCCAAAGGGGTCTCACTGTTTATGCCAGACGGGGAACTCGTGGATGGAGAGGACCAAGAGAGCTGATTGATGACGTAATCAACAAAACGATGCAGATTACGTGCGTACTCCCTCAGGATTGGGGGGCCGAATGCAAGAAGCGAGGCAAGAAAGAAACAAATAACCATGTAACGAAATAGAAGATAAAAAGAAATACGGGAAAGAGAGAGAAGCGCGCTGACCGATGTCGTAGTAGATGGTCCCAATGCAGACCATGAGCATCGCGTACATGACGACCCGCAGCCAATAGAGGCCCACGTTGCGCCACATGTTGGTGAAGCTGCGCACTGCACATAGACAAAAACTGTGCAATCATTGGAGCTCGTAAATGGGAGACACGGGGCCTGTTCATATGAGACACTGGGGGGCGGTCGTTGTGGGACTTACGGTGTAGCTGCGCACTGAACATACACGGAAGCAGGAACTGCGCTAAGACGCGAAAGCGTAAAGTCTCGCGATTGTGGGCCAGCTGCCGGTCTTGGAGGATGTGGCACGCCGAGAACTTAAGAGGACTAGATCGTCAATTTTGCACATATAGCGACATATAACTTGGAATAGTCTCGTTAAGCTTCCCGTCATTCTACCCCAACAGGTTGCGCGGTAAAGGCTGGGGAAAATGGTCCGCGACAATCAAACAAGCTTCCACGGGTTCATTCTAGAATCCTTCCTTACTGAGATTTATCCCTTAAAAACAAAAGCCGTCTCAGACACAATTAGCGCGTCAGTGCGTCTGTGAATTGGACACGAAGCGTCGGAGCACTCACTCTCCCTAATCGAAGTTCCTTTCTTTCCAAACTTCTTGTATGCTTACGAACGTGCTCACGTTTCTCGTAAATTAAAACGAGGTAAACCTAGCGTGTATCTTTACAACAGCGTCCTGGCATCAAGAGCAAGCGCTGGCGGCGGGAGCGAAAGAGTCCCATCGACCGCGTAGATCTTCGCACGGCACGTATACGGAACCGGTATCCCGAAGATTGAAGGAAACAACTCATGCAGAAGACAGAAGCCAAATCCGCAATGCAACACAAGGTGAAAGCAACCCAGGATCTTCTTACGGGTAAGAATGTATGTGTGTCGAAGGGCCGTTCCGACCGATGGCGTCAGCAGCTGCTTCAGCGGCGGGCCCTGCATCCCCGTAATCGCCGCCAGCTTGGCGCTCCTTTCGCTCGCCTATCAAAAGCAAAAAGTTGAGACTGTTTCACAATCAGACGCCCTCCAAAAGTTGAGAGTGTTGCACGATCAGACGCCCTTAACTCGCCTCCGTTCAGACGCCTGCCCCAAATCAACAAGAAGAACTGCAATTCGTGGTACTTTCTTCTCATAGCAGTCAGGCAACTCCGTAATTGGGCTGCGTGTCTGCCGAGATGCACGGACCTATACGAGTTGTTCTCGCTTTTTCATCTTGTTTTAAAAACACCGTCTTGGGTCCAGCACCGTTTTAGAGTCAAGGTTTGAGACAGGGCGAGTCTCACTGGCTTCCTGGCGGATTCCTGTCGAATGGCAAAGCCGCGAGCTTACTAATCAGGCGCGCAACATGTAAAATTCCTGATTGTGACGCGTTGGAAACCTCGGTCTCGGCAGAAAGGCTCAGGATGTGGAGAATCTACTGAAACAGCCATACACATGATCACAAATTTCAACAGTATAGTCCTCAATCCGAAATTGTGCCCAGTATATGGATGCTTCAGCAGACTGTAAGTAATCTGCTTATTGTTTGCACTTGTTATCACCCGAACTTAATTTGAAGAAGTGTCAACGATGCGGACGCGCACCTCCGGGGACGCCGCATACGTGTCCGCGAGCTTCTGGATGACGTCATCCACCGTCAGCTCTGCCGCAGGGTCCGCGTCCTTGAGGAGGGGCGCGAAGAGCGCCGCGTCGCTCTTGGACTTGACCTGCAAACCAAAAAAGAGCGCGCTGACGTCAGCGACAGGTGACGTCAAAGATCGACAGAGCCTGTGTGATTCAATGATTCTTGACAGAATTAAAGATGACCTTCCGGTGGGCTGAGAATGGAGTTGAGTCAAAGATCTTGTCTCCTGTTGTGTCCTTGTTGGACCCGCCTTCTATACAAAGACATCCGCCGGCAACAATTGCAATACCTTCTAACCCCGGCAGCGACAAGATGTGATAGGGCAAGCGCGTGAGATGCTCAGGCTCTCTGTTAACGAAGTTTCCAAAAGCTGCTGCCCTTCATGCTTCTGGATTACCAGCAACCTCTGCGGATAATCGACTGTTTCAACCGCTGCATCGAAGATCAAGGGACTCAACTGTTTGACCGGGGGGTACAGGTGAAATTGGGGCCCAAGATGAACAACGGGCAATGAAGACACTACGCGAGCAACAGTCACCTCTTCAAAGTCGCGGTTGATCGCCCGTAGAAAATGGTCGCTGGGGTTGCGGTTCTTGGGGCAGGGCACGCCGGCCGCCTCGAACATGGGCAGCGCCTGGCTGGCGGCGCCGAAGAAGAGCGTCTTGCCGCCGGAGAGGAGGCATAGCTTGTCAAACAGAGCAAACACTTCGCTGCAGGAGAGATTCGAGAAAAAGGGGTTTGAGCGGTTGTTAATCAATGTTTTTTGACAGACTGCAGAAGGGTCTTGCCGCCACCCCGGAAGAGTAGAATGTTGATTGGAGCAAAGATCACGCTGCAAAAGGTCGAAGAAAGGAGTTTTGGGGCGATCGTAAAGTGTCGAAAGGATGACAGAAGCAGAGGCGTTTTGGTAGCCGAAAAGAAACATAACGTGTCGAAAGGTGACATCTGTTTGAAGACGGCTGTCAAAGGAGCGCTTTTGGGCGATCTTTGTATCATTGACTTAGAGATGGGTACGGACGCGCTTTGCCGCCCGATAGCAGGTACTGCGTATCGAGAAGCGTAAATACTCTGGCTTCGGAAACGGAAGGCCGGAAGTGGGTGCGTTGCTACGACCTCAATGTCTGCAATATAATTGTGTTGCGGGCTCGTGAAGTTGTGTGAAAGCGAATTGGTTCAAGGACCCAAGGACAAAACGCCGAGCAGCTCAGGATCAAAAACTTGTGCCGGTTCTTGAAAGGGATGTAACAGATTCAAATCAAAGGATCAAAGGATCTGATTTACACGGGCCCAGCTGTCGGTCCTTATGGGGCATCAGGTGAACGACCGATAAGAATCTCGTTCCCGACTCGGTTAAGCTCAACTCAGAGTACCTTCTAATTAAAGCAACAAACGGAAAGGACTTGAAAAGCCCGCTTCTGAGCAACCCGCTTCGTTGCGGGCATCCAACAAACAACTCTCTTGCAAGAGACGAGATGAAGCAAAAGGAAAAGAAAGAGGAACGGAAAGATTGCAGGAAGGGCAACGAAGAATGAGAGTAGAAGAGGAGAGCAGAAGAGGAATAAAAGGAGAAAGCCAAGACAAAAAGGGGAATGAAAGCCGCAAAGAGGACAAAGCGGCCCGCACCTGCTGGGCTGGTGAATGACCGCCAGGATGGTCCGATTTTCGGACGCCAGCTTGCGGATGGAGGCCGTTACGAAGAAGGCGGCCGCGCTGTCCAGGCCGCTCGTCGGCTCATCCAAGAACTGCAGGATTGGATAACGGCTTTGCAAATGTTTCTCGTTTCGTCTTTCGTCGCGTTACTCTGATCGCATCCAACGACGGTCCTTTCTAGTTCGCAATTGCCCGGCAGCTTCCTGGCCCGTTCGTACCGATGGCGCGTGACTGCTTTCAGGCACGATAAGTAAACCGAATCGTGTGCACACACGGGGCATGCTTAACTAGCGTTGCTCAGGTAGCCTCGACTGTACTTATTAGGGAGACCGGAAGAGACTGCCGCAAATACTGACTGCTTCCCGGTGGGTATACTTCTTCAAGCAACAATAACCAAGCGGTTTCTAAGTATCGGATGGGAGAAAACAAACCGCGAACATGCTTACACTTAATCCATCGAGGATGGTCGCAATCAATAACCAGAGAGATGACGACAGATTCAGCAAGCAGCTGAGTCACAGGGGCTGAAGACATGCTTACCATCAAGCTTGGCTTTGTGATCAGCTCCATTGCAATGCTGCAGAGAGCGAAGATGCCAGCTTAGAACAGTGAAACAATTTCAACGATGAAAGAGGGCCTTTGCAAAGAAATTCTCGTTCTGGTTACCAGCATCTGATGCATCCAAGGGACATCTGACAGTGTTGCTACGACGCCCTATACAAGCGGCAGACAGGGCTTACGACACTGATCGTCGCGACTTGCAAAGGCCCATGTTCCAAAGCTCTGTCGTTCTGAGTTTTTGAACCAACTGTATCTTAAAATGGACTAAAAATGGACTCGGAGGCCAGTCAAACGTTCCAGAGAGGCTTGACACAAGTCTCCCTTACCTGACGCGCCGCTTTTGACCTCCACTGATTCCCCGGATGTGCCAATTTCCAATGTACGTATCAGCCACCTCGGAGAGGCCCATCTTCTGAATAACCTCGCGCACGATCTCGTCCTTCGATCTCGGCGCGCGAGTAGCTCGCGGGCAGCCGCAGGCCCGCCGAGTACGAGATGGACTCGCGCACCGTCAGCGTGCCGATCAAATGGGCATCGTCCTGCGGGAGTGGAAACAAAGTGAAATGGTGCAACGGATGAGTGCCGTGCAGCGGACGCCAGTGTTAGGCTTTGTTACGTTGAAGCGTTCTTGTGAAGCGCTGGTGCTCCTAGTCCCCAGGTCTGGTTTTGTCCGCTTTTCTTCGGGCAGATTGGCTTGTGTAGCAAAGGCGGAATGCGGCAGGACGCAGCGAACAACAAAAAGTACGACGAGATCTGAGCGGCCCTCAGGTGCTGGCGAAATGTCCGTCGAGTCATAACTTGAGCGTTCTAGACCACGTGCGATGGAGACTCAATTAGCTCAAGGAATAATAAAAGTTGACACTGGTTTCTCTCTCAAATTTGATTTTGGACCCTCTCGCAAGTGTTCGCAGATATACTAAAAAGCGTTTTCCATGTGACTTAGCGCCAGTCTATCTACAGGGGCTACTGAAGAAGTGCCGAATCAGCGGGATTGCTGAGAAGAACACAACAAACCTCTTTAATTGACAACTTTCCACTAGCTTAATCCATCCAGGGCTTTGCGGGAGCGCACCATTGATGGAGAATAACAAGCCAACTCAAATCAGCATCAAAAAGGCAAGTGAAGCATCCTGTAAGTCACAAAGTATTCAGACTATTCTCTTGCTTTTTCAGTTCCTCTTACCTGGGTCACATACGCAGAGTTTCCGTATGACAGGCGCTGCGAGGTGCCGATGACAAGGACGTTCCCTTCCACACGTGCGTTCTTAGCTAGCCGTCCCGCAAGTGCATCGAGCAGGGTGGATTTGCCCCCACCCGAGGCACCCATGATTGCCAGTAAAGACCCTGGCTCCACATAGCCTGAGGCATCTTTCAGAATTTCTCGTGTCTGCATGAAGATGGGGAAGAAAGTTCAAGACAAAATAAAGTTACGCTGGTGGTTTTATATGTTTCCATTGCAATAGGTGCTCCGTTGCAGGTTGATTGACAAGATGAAGCTACTCTTGTAAGCTCCATGCTTTTGATTGAACACTAGAATCTCCTATGAAAACCTGGTTAGGCAGTTGAGTGCGCAGTGACGCTTGGAAATGGTTCATTCTTGTATTTCCAGTGAATAGGCACGCAGAAACGGTTCTTCATAGCCGTCTTGTAAGCCAGCAAATCATAGAGCTTTACCCAGTCCTTCCTGCAAGGGACTACAGTCTCTTCCATAGATGTACTGCTGGAGCTTTCTCTATTAATTGGGGCTCATTGACTGCTCATTCATTGCTGGTGGCATACTGAGTTCAGGAGCAATAGCAACCATGTACCTGCTTCCAAAAGGTGGTGCGAAAGGTGATTAAGCTCAACAAACATATAACATCCCCATTTTAACCCATGAATAAGTAAACCTCCGTTGGCTCTATGGGCGCCTCGCCTTTCCTGAGTTAGCACCCGTGTTGGCAATATCTGAGAGACAAGCACCTCCTGTAAACCAGCAACATCAGCCACCAAGCACTTCATAAGTCGAACGCCATTTGAGGCCAGCTCAATTTAATCAATGCAATCACGTCACTCACCTTTCCTTTCGAATCAGGCACGGTCACCGTCAGCTTCTCCCACGACAAACTTACAGGCACCTGGCGCAGGTCTCCCGAGTCTACAGGCAGCTGAGATTCGGGGTCTCTCCCCAGCTGAATCTCCTGGACTACGGTCGCTCTCGACCCCATTCTGGCTGAATGGTTTCTGGTGGTTATGAACCGACTGGGATTGCAACCTAATGCTTGTGCCACACCAAATTGAGCTACAAGACTGT
>DF237522.1:10502-41439 GCA_000708835.1 Klebsormidium nitens
CCCCTCAGAATCGAAGGAGGCAAGTAAGCAGAGCGCTACCTAGGGCGCCTTCGTGATGATGGCGCCTTTAAAGGGCCTTGTTGGTGCCGCTGTAGGGTTCTTGATCTGGGATTGACTGCGAAGGCTGTGTAATATGCATACAGAACAGCATCGGCGGTCCTGCTGACGGTTGATGGAGAAGAAAGCAAAATGCAACATATCAAAATACTAGGGGCTCATTCAGGAGGGGGCAGGGAGCAAGGGTGACGTCAGGACAGACTCAAAGCTTGTTCAAAGAGGCGGTCAATTGTGTGTAGGGCACTTGGCTGTAACTTGTGGTTGTTTCGCTCAGCAGCCTTGGAATCAAAGTCTTGCAAGGCTACGAAAGTGAACCTCTCCGGAAAGGTGGCACCGCAAAGTGATCGACCTGGTCTGCTGGTAAGCAAAGCAATTATTTGGCCTTTCAGAACGGTTGAACTCACAAGCGATTCTTGAGCAACTAAGAAATAATATGCTAGCTAGGAGGATGTGAGACGGCGACTTGTCTCCCAACAATCAGCAACGCCGCTCAGTCCACATTCAAAACTTGTAAGTTTTCTTTGAAACGACTACGTTCATGACCATGTTGAAATGGGGATGTATGAGGTTGTAAAGGCGCTTGGGGGTTGGGATTGAGGGATTGGAAGTGCTTTTTATGAGGTCAAACCATTGCTGATATGAGGGCTTTCGGCCGACGAAGAGAATTGCCTGTAATTAAGGGAGGCCGCACAGCTCAAACTTCCTCTTTGTTGCGCCGAAGCAGTCTTTTCAACTGTTCATACTGCCGCTCCTTTGGTTCATTAGCAGCCCTTTCAAACAAACCCGTCGGCAAGGAAAAGACCTAGGGAATCCTTGAGATTCCTAACTCAATCCAGGAGAACCGGGCAATTTCTAAATCGTTTCTTCTTTGGCAGAGATGCAGGGGATCCCCAGCCCTTGAGCCCCCAAAGCCCTCCCCCCAAAAGAGGGCGCAATTCCTCCCCAGGGCAATGGATGCTCAGATGTGCCCCGAGTGCAAGAGGGTCACGGCATTTGTCTCTGACCACTCTGCGGGGGATACCATCTGCACCGAGTGCGGCCTTGTCGTTGAAGCGCGCGTGATTGACGAGACGTCCGAATGGCGCACGTTCTCGTCCGGAGACACCACTCGCGATGACCCGAATCGTGTGGGGGGGCCAACGAACGAACTGCTTTCTGACGGGGGGATGGGAACCATTATTTCAAAGTCAGTCACGGGGGGGGACTTCACGGGGATGAACCTGAGCCGGTGGCAGAACCGCACATCAAATCCGGACCGCAATCTGCTGTCTGCGTTTCGGACGATCTCGGAAATGGCGGAACGGTTGAATCTGGTGGTGGCGATCAAAGACCGAGCGTGCGAGATATACAAAGAGATCCAGGACAGCCAGAGCATAAGGGGGCGGAGCCAGGCAGCGATATGCGGGGCCTGCTTATACATAGCCTGCCGGCAGGAGGAGAAGGCGCGGTCGTTCAAGGAGATAGGCACCGCCACGCAGGCCGCGACGGTGAAAGAGATCAAAAAGTGTACAGCGTTTGTGGTGAACACTTTGTCGAAGCGGATGGGGGTGGTTAGCGCGGCTGACTACGTGCGGCGGTTTGCGAGTAACCTGGATTTGAAGCATAAGTTTGTCCAGGCTGCGGAAGAGGTTGTGCGACGCTTTGATGCGTACAAAGACAAGGGCAGGAGCCCTATTTCGGTTGCGGCGGGGGTGATCTTCATGCTGTCCCAACTGACTGAGGTGAGCCTTTGTCCAGGATTGTAGAGTCTTTCACAGATGGTGGAATTCATTGTTTGCAACGGGTATTGAATCCACTTGAAGTTAAATGGTTTTTGCCTCGAAGGAGAAGCAGCTTGTGTCTCTAGACAGAAAAGTCGGCTCCTAATGTTAAATTTCAGGGTTAACGAAGATAGGGCCCCAGCCCGCCTGGGGGACCTGCTCAGTTTGCTGCGGTTTGCGATCCTGGTAACAGCGCTGTCTGAAGGAAGCCGTTGTCTAGCACTGACTGAACGGACTCTTCCAAGTTCGCATTTTTTGGTGCTGCTAGCCGGATATAAAATTAAGCGAATGTGGAGAGGAACTTAAGTCAACTGCTGTTGTGATGCAGGATGACCGCAGGACCTGGAAGGAAGTTTCGCAAGCATCGGGGGTTTCGGAAGGAACATTAAAACTCAGTTATGCGGACCTGTACCCCTACAGAGAGCAGCTGATCCCAGAAAGCTTTGCTTCCCCTGAGAAGGTGCGCTTGCTTAGCGCTACGTTCAAATCTCGCTAGAAGCGTATGCACAGTATCTGGTGTACTTTAAAGAGCTTAAAGCTCAAGTGCGCTCCCGGCCAGCAATCTGACGAGAACATCTAGAAGTTCTATACAGACTTAGTGCTAGATTGACAGGCCGAAGAGATGGGCCATGAAAATCGTATGCTTTAGCCTAGGTTGATTCCAAAGGGCCAACGCACTTGTTCCCTTTTCAATGTTCACAACTGCATCACTCGGAGCTTTGAGTACGTTTTGAGAAGCTGTTCGGTGTCGTTGGAAAGTTTCAATCTGTCGTCAACCAAACGGATGAAACCAACTTGCGCTAGCATTGCCTGAGTGACGCCCATTTTCGAAATGTAACTTCAACAATATAGGGATGCGAGTGCGAACAACCTGTGATGTCTGGTTGAAGATTTCCATATGAATGTCTGCAGCGACTCATATGACAATGATGCCATCCTGTCTGATCCCTTCTCCGACATGGAGTGCCAGATATTATACTATAAGATGCATAAGCGCTTACCGCGCCAGCATATGGAGCTCTAGGGCTCAGGCTGCTGCCATGCTAGAACACGAACGCGCACATGAGTATGCAATCATGCAATGCCGCCAACGAGGGACTGCCCGGATACGTTGTGCTTGCGGGCCGCCCTCACTTGACCTTATAATCTGCATGCTTAACTCAGTGTGCGTCACTGCGCGACGGTTGGCATGTATAAATGTGATCGATCCATCTCCGACAAGGATGCGAACTTAAGCACGTGCATACTTGCTTTACTATTAGAGCTAAACATGCGCTCACATTACCGGCCTCCGCGCTTAATGACCCAACTAGTGACATAGTTCGTGATCACACATACACTAGTGATTAAGCCATGATCACTAGTAGTGACATATATGAACATGCAGTACAAATTGAGTATGCATATATTACACGATCACGAACCACACAACCGTGACCCCGTCGAACACATGCCAGTGTCACGGTGCACTCCACAGCATGTAGACAATTGTGAAATTGCACACAGTAATCAAATCTCATAGCTTCAAGTAGACGCTGGCGGTTTAAAACCAATCGGCAATGATTCCAAAAGAGGATCCTCTTTGTGTTCAAAAGCCACTCGCGTTCCTCGCTTTGGTCAATACAGCTCTCTACAATGATGCGCAACTCTACATTTGCGCGCAACAGATATTGTACATGAAAGTATCACCACTGCCTCGCAAGCAGACAGTCTTTCACTGATCTAACCATAGCACCTGATGGGGTCATTGCACCCCTTGGCTGGTGACTGAGCCATCCCCATCCGTCCTCCTTTAGACAGGTATTGCTGATGGTACTCCTCTGCCTTATAGAACCGCTTTGCAGGGAGAATCTCAGTGACTATCTTCCGATTCATCTTCTGCTGATGCTTGGCCAACGACTCCTTTGCTTCTTGCTCTTGTTGGTCGTCATAGGTGTAGATGCCGGACCGGTATTGAGTTCCAACATCACCACCCTGTAAAACACGACATAAAACATAAGAAAACCTTGCAGGCCGCATCAGCGACATACTCAAAAGTGAGTATAACAAAAGGTCGAGAACTTGCAGGACCCCAGTATTGTAAGAGTGTCTGGCAAATATTTATCCATACAAGCCAACCCAAATACCACAGCAACTTCTGCTGCTTAAAGCGCTTTTCACTTGCACGCTTTTACATTTGCAGCAGAGACTGAAAGCGACCTGCCACATACACAGTGCAATATTCAAGGGCTTCAACATGGACCCGCTGCACACAACTTTTCACAACTTTTACCACGGGCCCTGAATCAGATTGAGCAAAGGGGAAAACAAGCCCTGAAAAAAATTTCAGTGGCTCACAGCTAGGCCACTAATGGCCATCACCAAAGCAGGATCAACACAACTGTGTACACACTTGCACAATTGACTTGGCAACACAAGATGCAGACCAGATACGGAAGAGCATGCTCAGAGCCAGGCCCTTGATTGGCAAAGACAATGAAACACAAGAAATGTAGACTTCGAAGAGCGTGCGCAGATTTCAATTGCACAGCATTGTTCATGCAGAATCTCTTGGTCACTCACAGGTTTCAAAAAACACACAAGTTTCCAAAACCGAATTTCAAAAAAAGACAGCGAAGACCATGAAGCAGCTACTTCACCTGTCTGTTCAGGGTAGTCGGGTCGTGCCTGCTCCAGAACACGTCCAACAAGTTGCCATATGTGCACTCCTTGGGGTCGAACTCCACCCTCACAACCTCAGAGTGGCCGGTGTCCCCATTGCAGACTTCCCTGTATGACGGGTTATGTGTGGCGCCCTGCGTGTAACCCACCCAGGTCTTGCTAACCCCAGGCACTCTCTGGTACGCCAATTCAACACCCCAGAAGCACCCCGCACCAAACTGCGCAAACTTGTTTCCAGGTGCGGGGATGTCTGTATCAGGCTCCTGAGCCTCCGGAGCAATCTCCTGGGGGCCGCTACTCTTCCCCCCGAATGCAGATAAAAAGCTCTTCATGGAATCAGACAGGTCGTCAACACCGGAAGTGCCTGCTCGGACGGCTGATCGGCTGTTGAAGCTGCGAGAAGCGCTCTTCGGACGCCCCAATGACCTCAGACTCTGCACACTTTTGGTGGCGAGGAATGAAGATGAGATAAGCGCAGGGCAAGCAACGCTTTTTGTACGGGCCTGCAACTGGATGGAGCTCTGCAGGAGCTTGCTTGAGAGGGCGGAGGTTGATGTGGTCGCAAGGGCAGTCATTTTCAGAGGCGACAAGGAAGCGACGCTTTGAAAATGCCTGGGAGCTGCGCCTGCGCTCCCCCTTTCTTCCTCCCTACGACGAGGCTGCGGGACAAAAGCGTGGAACCTTCTTGGGAGAGGGCGTCGTGGAGCTTTTGCGACCCTCCGTTTGATCATTCCCCAATCCAACGGCCAAGGTTGATCGAGACTCAACACCTTTGTTTAGGTAAACTTCAGAGAATGAGTACCTCTTTTCGGATGAAGGTACATGTCATTGTAGCCCGATTCTGATCTACGAGTATGTATTCAGACGAACTAGGGGCGGTCAACAACACTGTCATCGGGTTCCAGCCTGCTGCCAGTGCAGGGGCCAAAAATTTGGTCCTTCGCAGGCCCACTCTCAGAGTCAGTGCGGCGCAATCCCCTTGCAATGGCCTTGGCATTGCTGATCAAAGGGGCAATTGAAGCAGCTTTTTGGCTTCTTCTGCCCCCCTTGCCAGTGGCCTGAAAAGTCAATTTCACATCGCCAGTAGAGTGTCATTTCACGAGGTTCCTCCTCATACTGGTTCTGTGGGTTTTGCCAGCAGGCATGCGTTCTTTAGGTCCCACGGGCAATAAGTACTACTGGCTGTTCTTTCTGAGCTGCCACGCAACGGCATTACGGCATTACGCAATGCTGAGCCAATTCAGACCCAGCAACAAGAGATCTACCGTATGTAGTTCCTGCCAAGCTCATACCTGCTAGCTGGCACTGAGGGCATAAACGAGCTCCAGTTTGCGAAGCATCAGCACATAGTCTGGTTGTGCAAGCCGGTCGTTTGCATCCGGCAGGATTGAATACTCCTCTATCGGTTGTTTGCAGCCGCTTGAAAGAGTGGAAGCCAGCTCTTTCGAGGAGCCTAGTTCACTATTCAATCAAGCAAGTAACCTACATTCCGTCACTAGAGAGCCTTCCGCAAGGACATTCCTGGTGCCATGGGGGCCAGTCCTGCTGATGATCTCCCCGTCATCCACGTAAAGTCCAAGGCCGAGTGGGACAAGTTCCGCTTTGAGAGCGGTTCTGAGCTGGTGAGACTTTTCATGACATTATGCTGAGATTGTTCACACCACCATGATGAGACTTTGGATTGATGTTTGTGTGATCTTCTTGCCACCCTCTTGAGATGCCCCTTTACTGTCATGGTTTTTTCTGTGGATATCAGTGCTTTGACATATATACAAGAAGAGAGATCAACATCCACGTTCAGACAGAACCTGTCCTGAACCATCTTCCTTGCCACATGTTAGCCACATCCTGCAAGCCTTTTTCACTCTGAACAGCTTAATCTGCCTCGTCCACATTGATGCCGCGGCATCTGTTGTTCACCGCGCCGTCTTTAATAGCTCCAAAACATAATAAGTCACTGTAGGAAGCCTGATTGGAAGTAAGGTAAACGGGTTTGAATACAAAGACGAAATGCGGAGGACAAAGTACAAAGGAGTTTCTATAGTGCTGTCCGCAGTGGTTCCTTGTGACTTGATAAGATGGGGCGACAGCTCTTTAGGAAAACGCCAGGGCTTCCCAGTTTTACATGTCAAGTTTTCTTCTTCCTTTCCACCTTCTTTGCTTTATTCGTTGGGTATGATTTCCATGGGGGCCAATCTCTGGTTTCTGCACGTCCTCCTGGGAAGCTTGACATACAATGGAGGACCTGATCCAACCAGGCAATGGTGGCTCAACGGCGAGGAGTTGGAATATTAACGAGTGTCAGTGTGTGAAGTTGGAAAGAGTCTGCTAAACAGTGTTTCTTGATGACAAACCCAATCTTGTGCTCAAGTAGTCTTTCCGTGTCACCCTCCCTGCTTCTTGTCAGCTGCTTAGCATCATCTATGACTTCTACAACCAGGTCTCTGAATTCTCAGCCAGGCTTTCTCAACCTTCATCATAATCCATACAGCTTCCGAAAAGGTGAACTCTGCGCCCCAAAACGCACAAGGAAGGAAAGCGAGAGAAACCGATTATGCGAAAGGCGCTTGGAAGGGACGGTTAAAGCTGAGCTCTCGGATTGTCCGCAGTTCTTCGTCGACTTTTGGGCGACTTGGTGCAGCCCCTGCCGGGTGATGTCCCCAGTGTTTGTACAGCTGGCGAATCAGCACCCGAAAATCAAGTTCCTCAAAGTGGACATTGACGAATTGCAGGTGAGAGGTGCACCGCCGCTCTGGCGACCCGTCCCCTTCTTTCGTGTGCCTTCCTCATTCATTTGATTGTTAAGTTTCTTTGACAGGGAACCCCGCTTTGTATATCCTGTTCTAGAGAACTTTGAAATCTGCTCTTCTCTGCATTGAGCGAGCTCTACCGCCCCGCCTACTTTAACGGCACAGAAGTTCCGGTTACTCGCATGTCCGAAATGGATATGCACTGCTAATATCCGTCGAGTCTGCTTGGCCGCCTTCTTCCACATCGCGGGGCGGCCTGATTGGGTTACAGTTGCTAGCATTTACAGGATGCTCTACACTCTATCATTAAAAGCTATATACAAAAGCACGAAGAAACGTCCCAGGAAGCTTTTATTGCTTATTTGGGGATTCCGCACCTCTGTTTGCACCCGGGTTGGATCAGCGACCTTCGTCTGCTTTACAGCCAAAGTTGATTGGTCGGACTCTATCCGACATGTTTAGTGGTGTGCGCTCGACGAGCCACTTGCTTCTCGGAGCGTTTTTGAAACGCTGCAGCTTCAACAAGAAAGTCGAATAGTATAGGAATTACTGTTAATGAAACACGTAGAGCGCGAGAGAGGTGAGTCCGGCAGGATGAACTCGACAGCACGGAACAATTTATGTAGCTGTCGAGTCTTGACTGGACCGTTGACGTTAACAGCCTTGATGCTTTCCGGTCATCAGGTCCCTCAAGTGTGTAGAAAGCCCGGTCATTGAACAGGATATGCCTGATGGTTCTCGATAACAGGACCTCTTCCGGCCCTAGCGCACCCAATCATCCAACGGGGTTTGTATGATGGCTTTCGAGCTCTAGAGTGCATGATTGCCCGGTCTCTGGGAAAAGGGTTTGGATATTGGATTCTTGGAACAGGGTCTCTCACGGGCAAAAAGCGCCAGTCCTTTTACGGAAATTGCCGTGTGGTTTCTCGACTTAGTAGCGAGAAAACAACATTGTCTCACTCCGGACAATGAAAGTCGGTCTCTGAACAGGTTTTCTCCTCCGCAGGATGTCGCGTTGCAAGAAAACATCATGTCCGTGCCCACGTTCCGTGCTTACCAAGGCGGGAGAGCCGTCGACGAGTTCGTGGGGGCGAACAAGCAGCACCTGGAGGCCTTCGTAGTGGCACACGTACAGACGGTGACTGCGTGAAGTTTAATGACAGGATTGGTTAGGCTGATCGCAATCACGAGAAGCTACTTGAAGAATATGTGAGAAAGTGTGAACATGCATCATGCAGTGCTTTGGAAAGATGAAACAGACACCGCTCAGAAGGCCAGCTTATTGAATACAAGTCGAATGATTATTTTAGGACTAGTGATCGAAGAGTCGAGTAGGCCGTAAAAACTGCCAGACAGCTAGCTCGACTCGTCGATACAGGACATTGGATAATGAACCGGACCAATCAGTGACTCAGTGGACGTACACATACACAGAACATCATCTTAGGATGTACGGACCCGACCGTAAAGTATCCTGAAGGAAGTGCACTGCATACTCGTAATGAAGACGTGCATCTAGACAGGCCGCGGGCCGGCACTTGCCATGTGGCGTATGCAGTTTTTTCAAGCCGTGCATGCAATCGGGTCAAGTCGACGGTTCTATCTAGTTGCAGGTTAATCAACGAACACGATTTTTGTATACTAAGTACCCTACCGTACTGCAAATGATACATGTCGCCGATCATTCATGACCATATGTTCGACGATAAGTTCATGACCGGCCACGGGCTTAGTACTTAGCTGGATATGTGCCTAGGCTGGCTATAAGAGATTATATATAATTCATTGCGTGAGACGTTGCACTAATTACGAGATTAAGGTTCATTCGATCTAGCAAATTAGATGTGCTGCCAGGGTAATGCGTCACTCATGTCGGAATTGCGAGCTCCTGCGGCGGCCGGCCTGCTCGGCATGCAGCCCGCAGGCTTTATTTTTATCATGGGATCTCTGCATGCAATTCGATCTGGTCGGATCGATCGAGCTTAACGACGCAGGGTTCGAGAACCGCGGCCGCATTGACCGCCATCATGCATGCAGTGCATGGCACATGTCGCGGCCGAATCACTGCTCGAGACTTTCCAATTGTGGCACATGTGTGCTGTCACATATATGCTAAGACTAGGCTACCTAGCTATACACGTACATGACGGTAGCCTAGTCTTGAGATATACCATGACGTAACTGACAACGGCAAGCCAAGTTGTTCGTGGCTGAAAGCACTACCAGTCTGAGCAATGAAAGGGCCATAAGAATGGCTGCGGACACCTTCACGCTTGGGCACGGAAGGTTCAGTCGTTAGTACAGGCTGTTGCACTATAAGATGAAGCGGACACTATACTACAAAAGGATGAGCGTTCTGAAAGAATCGGGCATCAACGCTCAGGATTTCGAACGTCGGCTAATCCTAGTACAAGCGTGTTCTCAAACAAGTGCGCAACTATGCATGGAACCGGCGCCAAGTACTGAGTCTGACACTATACAGGTCTGGTACGAACAATTCCGGGCAATTGCAACGGTGCGGTGTTGCAGGAATCTAGGCACTCCAAGCTTGGAACGACGTCTACTTCCGTACGGATGACCGGACCATGTTTCGGACCATCAGATTGTGCGCGGCGTTCCGGACATCTTGACGCTCAGCGTTTCGGATGATCGGGGCGTGCGGTCGGGACGCTCCCGATGTTCCTCGTCGAGAACGTAGAGGGAGGGGCTGACGAAGTCGAACTTGTTCAGACAGGCGCAGCACAGCACGTGCTCGGGGAGTTCCTCCGGCCGGTTTCCCTGCAGGAAGTTTCTGGTGTGAATACCCCGCGATCTTGAAGAGATGTTGTAATGATTGTGTACGCAAAGGGAAGAATACGTGGTTCACTTGGAGAGAGGGAGCATGAAACAGCAACGGATGGAATGGAGCAACCTAGTTGCTCAGTTGAACAGATGAGAGTAATTCAAACAAAGGGAGGAAGCCGAATGAGGGGGGTTTGCATACGGTAGTTGCTGAAACCATGTGTCAAACTGGCTCAAAGAGAAGAGCGCCTTGACCAAATTAAGCAGGAGACAACAACCCGGACGAGAGCGCTACTGGAGAAAAATTGAGGCACAGGTATGCGAAAAGGACAAAGAACAGGGATAAAGCAAAGGACCAGCATAGCAGCTGGACGCCATACAAAACGGGGAGGATTATGGACCACATGCTTGAGTCAACGAAGAAAGGAAACCGAAAGACAGTTTTCCGTGACTGTGAGATCAGATTAAAAAGGGTACAGGTCGTACCTGGATGATGAGCGCAAAGTCAATGACCATCTGTTTGAGCCGTTGCCGGAACGACTCGAGCCCCTTGCGTGCCAGAAAGCTAAAGCGATGCACGTCAATGTCAATCTCCATGTAGTTGTCCTCCTGCAAGCAGAGTTTGAACCCGGAAGCATTAGCAACCGGTACGAAACATTGAAAGTCGGTTAAACGCGTTGAGGAACCAGTTAAAAGCACCAGGGCTCAGTGCAGACTGTGCTCCAGACCAGGTCAAAGTAAACCCGTGCACCTGGATGAAAATTGCCGCGGTGGTAACGGCACGTGCTTCCTAATCGATATGTGCCAATTCTTTCAAATCACTAAGGCTCAAGCGTACACCGCTTCCTTATGACAGCTGTCAGAACGGATGGAAGGAGAACACTGACTCCCGGCGGACTCCCTAGATACCCCCTTCCCACTACAACCGCTTCGACCGACGGTCAAAGTCAGCAGATGCAATCAGCCTACTGTAGACCGTCGATCCTAGAGGGGTATCGGTAGGAGGGGTTTGTAACATCGCTCGGACTTCCATGTTCTCCCTCCTTCCGTTCTGTCAACAGGTGCAAACTCGCTGCCAGGTTAAACCAATCGCACCTGGAAAAACACGTGCTGCGGGCGCGAAAGAACGGGCTTCCCGTTGTAGTTGGTCGCGAGCTTCCGCTCCGTGAGGCTCATGTCGACCTCGTCCACGTTGCGCATGCTCGCAATCAGCTTCAGCCTATCGCGCAGCGACACCTGGCTGCCCATCAGCCCGACCTTCTCCTGATCGTCCCCCAGAAACCGCTGTATGACAGAGGAACGCTCTCGCTCAAGTCTAATCCAGACAATCTTTGGTTCTTTACAAATATGGGGTCAGCATGTGTCTTTTGCTATAAAGCAATTGGCTACCCACCAGCCCAATTGCGTCTTGCTCATCAGCTTGGGACCGCTGCACAGCGAAACAGGATGTACAGCTCTCGTCGACTCTAGCAGTTGCTAAAAGCCTCGACGTTCTGGATTAGTCAGAGCCCAGCGTGGAGCGACAGCTACCAGTGTATTGCCTGTGAGGTTTGTGTTCGCGTTTGCCCTATAAATTTACGAGTTGTTCATGGGCACTAGCCCGACAATCTCCAGCTTGCACCAAAAGAAACCAACATCTGCTCGGTACGGGGATGGACCAGTTCGTGACATCCTAGACATCAACCAAACGGCTTCGATCAACCACGGGGTGACACCTGTTTGTCTCGACTTGTCAGGCCTCATCCCAACCCTGCTCTGCAATGGCCTCCTCGGGTATCTTACGACATCCCCTCCTACCATTAGCGTTCATTCAGTGGAAGCTCATAGATTTGCAGCGAACCGGTCCGACAGAGAAAACCCACCTTGAGCAGCGCAAACGCGGCCGGGGGCGGATTCTTCTCAAACTCCTCGTTCAACCGGAAGCACAGAATCACGTTGAACCCCTCCCCGTCCTGACCCTCCGCCCCCCCGAAAATGCTCGGGGGGTAGAGCGGAAACTGCAGGTTGACCACTAACACGCGTGGTAACCCGTCCCGCCCAAAGGGCTCGCCCCGGCACGGGATGTCCATAAGCTGGGCGACGTGCATAAGCTTTCGGACGGAGTGGTATACGTCGACCGCGAGGAGCTCGTATATCGGGTGCATCATGGCCAGGATCTTTTTCTTATCCCTGAGTGGAAAGGAGGAGGGTGAGGGACTATTCTTTAATTGTCACATAAGAAGCACAGTCAAATTTCGGAGAAGGGTGCTCCTGAGATTTGTTTTCGGAACAGCGCTAACGGAAGAAGGAGGAATACAAGGACCAACTTGTGCTGTCATTATTCCGTAAAGACTGTAGGACACCAATCCGCCTCCAAAAACAAAGAAGCAGAATAGAGACGGAGAGAGACCGCTTTGCCAAAGCGCCTCCGGCAGTAAAACGTAACGTCATTGGGACCGAACACGACAAGCTGTCTCGGAACAACGTTAAGAACGACTAGCTGATGTCATACACGTAAGCTGTGGTCCCACAAGGAAGGGAACTTGGCCATGATGTCCTTCAAATACGACATCTTCGAAGCAAATCGAGAATCACGAATCAAAAAGTCTGGCCGAGCATGAATGGTTGACATCCCCACAAGGTGAACCTAGATGACCAGGAGAAGACTTTGCACGCTTCAAGAAGACTGTCACCGACGAAACCGTCCCTTCCATTTGCATTCTCCCACTAAGATACAGCAAGCAGACAAAAGCGCAGAAGTCTCACTTCATGTACGTCTTTCCCCTCAACACGAAGCTCGCCGCGTCCACTTTCGTCCAGCACCCCTCCTCTAGTTGCCCCATCTCGCACGCCCTCACACTCTCCCCAAACCGCGGCATGCGCACGACCCTCCTCCGCCCATCCGGCGTTCCCTCGCCGAACCCCCCCGTTCCCGAACTCCGTCGCCCGAACATCGAAAACTTCTTTTCCTTCCGAAAACTGCTCCGCCGGCTGTCGGGCCGCTCGAGCCCGATGCGGATCTTCGGCAGGCACACGATGCCCCCCGACGTGGACGGCTCCTCTTCGGGGGGCTCCGGTTCGCTCCACCGGCGCCCCCCCTTCTTTTCGGGGGTGTGCTTCCGGCTCCCCGTCGACGTCTTCCGCAGAATCTTCGGAAAGTGGAGATGCGGCAAAACGTGCCCATCTTCGGTGGTCCCCCCCCGAGGGGTCCCCGGAGTGTCGCCCACACGCAGCGGGGGGGGCCGTTTCTCCTCGATCCGACCCCCCCGTCCCGGCCCCGGATCCGACATCCTCCGACTCATCGTTCTGATTTCGTGCTGTTCGTCCCGGACCTCTCGCATGTTTGACGCGTTCTCCCCCCCGTTCCTCTCTGGCGTTTTACCCCCCCCGGATGGGGAGGGCTGGTCGGGGCCCAGAGAAGAGGGTATTGACGGCAGTCGCGCGGTGAAGTGCTCCCGCAGGTGTGAGTAGGGCACTCGCCGCTGTTCGGGGCTTTGGCCGTAGATGTTCTCGAGGGTTTCGGAGTTGGCGAGCTCATACTCGTCTTCCGAGTCGGTGAACGTGACTTGGCAGTCGTGGAACACCTCGTTTGCACCTGAACAGATTTTCTGAACTTTCAGCTGGTGCACTCGGAAGAAAGTTTTGCTGAAAGTCTGAAAAGATAGATCAACACAAGATCCTGAAGACAAAGGCTTAGGAGGCAGATCGAGGCTTGTTTTAGGGAGTGGTTAAGAGACAGCTGGGGGTAAAGGACCTCGTTTGTGCCGGCGGAAGGTGAATATCGATGATCGAGGTAAAATTGACTCAATCCCCGTGCAAACAAGTTAGATTTTAAGATGTAATACGCAACCAAGAGTGAGCTTCTGTTAGCACTTCGAATGATCCGTGAGAGTTACTTTATGGTGTGCTGGTACAACCGCCTTCTCAGCCTGGTGAGAGCTTCGTTGGATCCTGACGGAACCTCGTCAGAGGTATTCTGCAAGACACTGGGGCACTTACAAGAATGATGAACCGAGAGGGTTTTCCCGTGGAACCTGGGAAGCACGGCAAGATCTTCTGGACCGTAAAGCAAATGTTTAGATGCTTTGGGGCAGTATGGCAACCAGCAAACATGCAAAAGCCTACACTTGAGCAAGTGGTGTTCTAATCAACCAGATGAAGTGCACTGTCAAAGTCGTGAGACTCGGCACCACATCTCATCCAGCTTTTGTAGCATCCCAAGGCTGCTCAACTTCACAGTAACACAAACAAAAGGATTCACATTTTAAACCAAGTTCACGACCTGTTCCCAGGGAAGTGCATGGCCGGCTGGCCAGCTACAGAGACTACGGCTTGGAAATAGCATGGGGCTTCTTCAGTCACAGAAGGCGAATAAAGAGAGACTGTGGTATTCCAAAGGACGACTGCCGATATATTCAAAGGTCAGGTTATTGTCTACATCAACAGGTCGCAACCTGCAACATCCACGCCTCTCTTCTGGAATTATACAGAGAAAGCTTCTCTGAAAAGACGAAAGGAGAAGGCTACATTGTGTCCCTTGCAAGCTACGCTGCTGTCAACAGGATTCTGCTCTCCAGGAACCTCCCCTTCTTACTCTGGCCCAAATAGTCGCCCTCCATTTTTCAAAGAAACAGAACAGACAAACCTAGTAAACGAGAAATAGACTTTCTGGCGAATAAGTAGCTTTCTGGCCAAAAATTGCTGCGATAAATCTTGCTTCAGAAAGGTGTCACTCTGCTTGAAATGCATGACCGCCACAACCTGCGAGCTCTCCTAATCTAGCCATTCAAACCTTGGTCCATTGTCCAGATCCTTTGTTTCCCTCTAACATCTAACGGACCCGTCGCCTTTAAGGCACCTGCAAAGGTTGTCCCTCAGACACTCTAGTGATCAAACCAAAGCCTGAACCATCCCTGAACAACAAACCTGGTAATCAACCAAAACCCTGAACAAACCCTAAATGGAAAGCTGCGGAGCAGAGCTTTCCCGAGCAAACTCACTCAGCAAACGCGCCATCCGGCTCCTGGGCGTCCCCGCCGGAGTCCCATACATCGACGCCGCATCCACGCTGCTCTGATCATCAGTCTCAGGGGTCACTTGACTTGTGCTCACTGCCGCCTCTGACTGCACTCGCCGGATGCTGACGTCATTTTCGCCGCCGGCCCCCGGAAGCGTGACGCCATTCTGCAGCTGGAAAGCGACGGTCCCCTTCTTCTTGCGCCCGCGCCCCTTCTTCACAGCTGGTGCATGGGGGGCGGCACCTGGCGTGTCCCTCTTCTTGGAGACACAGCCCCCCATGTGAAACCCTCACTCTAGTCTTAAGAGCTGACCAGATAGTGAGGGTTATTGCAGCAGTTCTTTCAGCATGTCGGCTGAGGAGTCCTCCCTCCCTGGCTGTCTAACCAAGAAAATGTGGGGTATTGCAAATTGTCCCTTTAACCCCCTCAGAAACTCTTTGACCCTAAGGCTCAGCTGTGACCAGGTTAGAAGCCTAACAACCGCTGCAACGTTATATCCTTCTGCAATGTCTTGTTTGCAGATTTTCAAGCTCAAATTTTCTCAGACCGTCCAGCACGTAAACTGGATTACAATGTCCATGCAGCTATCTAGATGCTCCAGTAATGGGATCAGTTGCTGAGAAACCCAAATCACAACCGGTACAGACCCAAATTGTATCAAGGACAACGCCGACAACATCAAGAGCTGGGTCTGCCGTGACGCTTTGAGAAGACAGAGTGTTTCAGAGACTAATTCTCAGAGTATCACGGCCCCCTCAGTTGCCTGCCCGTCGAGGGTTGCAGATCTCACAAGCTTTCAATCTGCAGTGGCACCCCTGGATCCCTTTCCTTTGTGAAGAGCTCTGCTGATGCTGATGCCACATGCGCCAATGGATGGTAGCCTCCTTGCTGCCTGTCGCCATTGACTCCAGAGTCCAGGACTCTGAGTCTGAGTCTGAGGAACTGGCCAGCGAAGAAGTACGAAATGAGCTCAGCGCCAGCCTGTCATGCCCGCTTCTTCCGCATTGACACTGGTCCAGATTCCAGAACCTGAGGCTGAGGTTGCGGGTCAACATTGTGGTGGACGGATCTGGTGTCAATAATGCAGCTTGACGGCAGCTGCGAGCTTGACTCCGATGAACCCCCAGCTCGATGCCGTCGGATGAACCTTGATATTGAAAGCCTGCCGTCCGATCTGTTTTTCGCAGAACTTGTGTCTTATACAATGTAGCCCACTGACGTCAGCAGGCTGCAGGGCGGTGCAAAAAGACATGTGCCTTGCTTCTCGAATCGCAGCATCGGGATTTCCAACCTCGTGGAAGGTCGTCTTTAGCCTTAGTTAGGGGTGAATCTAGGGATACAGCATAAAAGAAAGCTGGTGAAAACTTCAACTTGCTTCCCTCCGTTTGAGTTCAAAACCTTTCGAAATTCTCAGAAGACACTCATCCATTCAATACGCTCTATATCCACGACCGGACTCACCTTAGATCTAACAGTAACTCGAACTTTCGATCCAAGCAGGATTCCCAACATTAGCAGCTGCAATATGGCAGAGCCGGTCCGGTTCGGCGTCCTCGGCTGCGCAAACATTGCAAGGAAAGTGATCCGTGCAATGACACTAGCGGAAGGCGTGGAGGCGCATGCTGTCAGCAGCCGGTCCCTCGAGAAAGCGCAGCGGTTCGCTGAGGAAGTGGGAAAAGCTACGGTGCGAGACGTCTTTTTCTAGTTTACTTGCCTTTTCGTTTCTTGTCTCATGCAAGCGGTTTTGAGAGGGTGCAATCCGTACAGTGGTGTGTACATCTTGAGGGGGGTTAGAATGTAGTGGTGGTTGTCGGTGAGGAAGTTTAGCAAATCCTGCTTACGGGCCCCAACATTTTTGCATGCACATGTTGACCACATTATTGGACCGCTTCAGTACCTCGGTTTTAAACTGCTGAAAGAGTTCTTTTTTGAAGTGTCTTGACAGGCAGATGCCACCATGTTTTTCAAGAAAGTTTTCTAGCTGAAATTCTACACTCCAGCTAGGTATGTAAGTTAGACTTACACTAGTCCTCGATGAGACAATAGACATACTTTGGACTACCACCATCAAACAGTATGGGTTCAGAAGATGTCTAAGCAGCATCAACCGGCCATTGGTCGGGGCGAAGCATGGTGGGGGCGAAGCGCAGGTTCCACTATTTTGGCAAAACATGCCAAAGGGGCAAGCTTTGCTGTCACTGTATGATGTCAGAAATTCTGAGCCCCGCAAGGACCTTGTAGATCCAGACTGAAAGTCAGAATCTCACCGGTGGTCTGTATGCTGGTTTGAAAGGGTTTTGGGGTTCTTAGACCCCGAAAGTTTTAATTGTAATTGCTGACACTGAAAGTACACCAGGTCAATCCTTCGTCCTTTCAATTGAAGCAAATGTTAGCCTCCAATGCCCCCTGTAAAGCCACGAACATTGATCATGGTGGTGACTTTGACGCGCCCACTAATGATGATTTCAAACTTAACCTGCCAGACCCTTGATGCAGGGAAGAACGCCCACTGTCAGCGTATCCAATATGAAGCAAGTTCAAGAAATCCTATCAACAGTCATAGCGGCTTACTACCGTCGAAGCAGTCTGTTTTTCCGATAATAGGGTGTAAAAGCAAACTGGCCCCATTATGCTTCAGGTATCTAGCTTGTCAGATTGAGTTTGTATTCTAGTCTTCAATGTTGTCACTACAGCGCTGTTGCCCCCGTTTGTCACTCTGACCTTATCATTTATCATTGACTAGGCTTCTTCATGCAGGGAGCAAAGTTGATTGCCTACGGTAGTTACGAGGAGCTGCTGTCCGACCCACAAATCGACGTTGTCTACATGCCCCTCCCCACCAGCCTGCATCTAGAATGGGTACAAAAAGCGGCCGCGCAGAAGAAGCACGTGCTGCTGGAAAAGCCGCCTGCCCTGACCCTGGAAGAGATGGACAAGGTTAGTGGCGGGTTAGTACCTGGTTAAGAAGTTCTCCAAGCGAAGCTGCGGTGTGCTAAGGCCTTGCCACACCCTGAGTATTTGGTGTCGAGGATTCTGTGAAGATGGTGGATCATACTGTCTAGGCTTCTGTGCTTAAACCTGGAACTGGTAAACATAGAACCTGGTGAACAAACGAAAGTACAGTCGCTAGGATTCTGGAAAGCGGAAGCGTAAAAATGGGGAAACGGGCATCTCTAGGCGTAACCTGTGGAAAGTCAGTTTCGGGGGGTTTCGTTGGGGTTCTCTTGCTGAGGGTCTTGTATCGAGCTGAGGGTCTTGTATCGAGATGAGAGTTATTGAGAACCAGGGGTTTACAATTTTGGATCTCTCAGCAACCTCAAAGATAGTTGTGTCAAGGGGAATAGTAAACCTGTACATGTGCTATCTGACTGAAAGGGTAATTGCTTCAGCTTTCATGCTGTGCAGCGATGTGATGTCCCTTGCTGAAGTGGAAGTACGTGCGTGTGTCAGAAGTAGATGTAGGTTACTCTGAGAGTCTGTCTGTCCAAGGTCTGTTTGCATGAAAAGTATAGAATTCAACGGCGAGAGGAAGGGTTGTTGGCCTTCCGAAATCTCCATATTTTCAAGCGAAAATTGAAAACGTAGGATTGTCTTCCACTCTGGTGCCTGGCAACTTCAGGAGGCGCGGATGTCAGGGTCACCTAGGCCACTGTTTGTCCATCAAAGTCGACCTGAGACTATTTTCATCGACGGATTCGGTTTTGGGGTTCTGATGTACCTTATGAATACTCCATCGCAATGTTGTGACCACTTTGCCAAGAAAGTCCAACCGAGACGACGTTCGTTGACGGATTCAGATCTGGATTCTTGATGTACCTTCTGGTACTCCCTCGCAGAGTGTGAAGCTGCAGTTGAGCCACGTTTCTTGGAAGAAGTACATCAGAGAGTCTCTCACCTTGCTGTTTGGGATCCTTACAGATCCTGAAGGTTTGTGAGGACGCGGGCGTTCAGTACATGGACAACAGCATGTGGATCCACAACCCCCGCATGGAGGCGATTAGAGCGGCCAAGCAAAGCAAGGAGGTGAGCAGTCCGCATGGCAACTCGTCATGCAGCTCTTTTCGCCAAACCTGCCATCGAAATTCAAAGGCTCCGAGCATGGTGTTCCTGATTGTGATCCGTGCGATCGACGACGAGGAGGGCATCGGACGGCTCAAGATCAGGAACCATGCTTGGAGAAGGCCGAACCGATAGCAAGTTCGAAGCAAGCAGCTGTCAATTGCTGGTCTTTTTGGCGCTTGTACAAGTGCAGAGTTGGGCATCCTTTTGTGCATCTCGGAGACGAGGTACTTACAACCGCCAAGCTCTGCTGATGTTTCTTGTTACACTGGCGGAAAGGACAGGTATTTGCGTATTCGACTGAAGCTTGGATTGCTCCATATCGTCAGGTCGTCCCTCATGTCGGTGTTCTAAATTTGAAGATATGCAATTCAGTCAAGTGCATCTGGCTTCCCCTCCTGGTCTTTGAATTGCCGCACTTCGAAACTTTCATCTGACACGTATCTCCCAACAGAGTGATAAACACTGAGCGTTGTCTTTTCTATTTTATTGCAGAACTTTGGACAAGTGTTGCGCTTCGACTCGTCCCTCCACTTCCACCTCCCCCTCCACTCAGGCGACATCAGACTGGATTCTGCGTTGGATGCCTTGGGAGCGCTCGGTAAGAATAGAACCCGTCAACTTTTTCTTGTTTGTTGCTTTATTTGCTAGCATCCTTCGTTAGAGTGCAACCAGCAAAGAACATCACTCACACCTTACGGGCTTCTTCCTCCGTCATGTGAAATGCTTGACTGCGTTTGGAGTCGTTCAGATGCGTGTCAGGACTGGAGTAGAGCATAAGCCTCCGTGGATCTGCGAAATGTTCGTTATGCTCGCAATGGGAGCGTGATTGTTACTCTTCGGTCCTTGCTCCCAATCCTCTTCTACCGACATCGGATATTAATTGAAGATTTCGAATCGCTTTTTCCTCCCAGAAAAGTCTCGAACTGGCGTCAGTTGACGCAAGCCTTCAGACAATTATGGTACTCGACTCAGCAGATTACTACCGAGCACTGAACGAGGTCTTGTCTTTGTCCAGCATTAAACAAGGCACCCTCCCTTGAGATTGGCATTGCTTATGTATGGCTGAATTTCGTGTGTGAACTTTTGGGGTCTCGCGAAACTGTCTGTTGACGTCTCGTTGTATCCCGTGACGTCAGGTGACGTCGGCTGGTACTGCATTGGCCACTCGCTGTGGGCGATGGACTGGGATCTGCCGCAAAGAGTGGTCGCGCAGCCGGGGACGAAAACGTCAAAAGGCGGGGTGATAACCAGGTAGGTCATGCTAACCCATGTTTACCCCTTTGTACCTCTTATTCTCAAGAAAGCTTGAGATACGTAAAGCCAGAGCTGGAAACTCCGAACGCCGCTAATTGCAACAGTAGTTTGTACGATGTAGTTTGTACGATGAAGTTGCTAGAGCTTCAGATGAAAAAGGAAATGGGCATTCAGGTATGGTCGTGTCTTCTTTGTACCTTGCTTTTGCGCTTGCTTAATCGGCGTTTGTAGATGCGGCTGCATGCTTCTACCTGACGCCATGTTTGCTGCAGTCCGTTCCTGCCTCTGCTTCTACTGAACGGGGCAAAGTCAGCCCGGAATTCTTCCTTTCAAAAACCTCTGCGTATTGACGAAAAAGACGTTCACAGTTCTTTGAAGAGCATCAATTGGTTACCAGGTTGCGGCATCGTTGATGCTGCAACACTGGTTCGGTTGTTGCTGCGAAGATTTGACTGCGTATTGTCATGGCGACAAGCACAATGCCAATACACGCCTCTTGGTCGCCGGGCACTGATGCTTGCGCCAACGGCCTAGTCAAACCGTGTGCATTACCAGCGGGAATCATGGTCGTTCCGTCACCTTCTAGTACATCAAGCGATCGCTGGCAACCCTGGTCATTTTACAAACCTGTGCGCAAGCCAACACTTAGCGAGTTGATTTGCAGCATCGGCGCAACGCTTGTGTGGGCGGACGGCCGCGTCGCCACGTTCTACTGCTCGTTCGAGGCCGCGTGGGGCCAGCAAGCGTACCTCGTCGGAACGAAGTGAGTCCTACGCAGGTCCCCCGTGCTGACGTCATGCTTAGTACAAGCTCGCGATAAACTAGGCCCCCTGTCAAGCCTTTCTCGCAGGATACTGAGTGGGTATTGGTCGTTCGGTACGTGCAGGCGAGAAGTTGGATAGACATATGCATGCCTACTTGAAATAACCTTTTTTTATCAGTCGGTAGAAGATTCGCTTGGAAACTGGTACTGTCATCTTGATGACTCGTCAGGTTCTTTGTTCGAGGCTCTCGCGGTGATTATCCAACATGTCCGGCCAGTTGCGACTGAGAGATCGGGTTTAAATAATATCCAAGCGACTACGGAGCTTGTAAAGCTTATTGGAGGCGTAAGAACGTGGTGCAATGCCTGACGTTGGCTTTGTCATCCTGTATCGCGCTCTTCTCTCCTTGTCTTGGTCGCGAGGCTTCTGTTTTTGAAGGGAGCCCCCGTTCCTTAGCCTTAACTTTAAAGTTAACCTGACCATAACCTTAACCTTAACCTTAACGTTTACCTTAACCAGAACCTTCACCATTGTCCTTCATTACGTGTGCCTCGGCGCTCCTGAGTCTCTGAGCTTTGCATTCTTTTGGTGCGGCTCTGACCGCCTCTCAATTCTGCAGCGGCCACATACATTGGAACGACCTCTGCATTCCGATGCGGGAAGACTCGTGCGCGTTTGTGACGTCATCAAAGCCGTGAGTCTACCACTGCCTCTGCCGCCTCAGGACCGTTTGAAAAGCAAAGCTTACGCACGGCTGACGTAAGCCTTGGTCTTCGAATATGTGCCTCAGATTTACCTTCATACTCGCGTCCTGGCTTATAACCCTGTTTGTCATGGATGCAAGTTATTTCCGCCGCTTATGTCTCAAACGAGAGACTGCGAGATATGTAAAATACATGTATGTTGAGCAAGCACGAAGAGAGTCAAAAACAGACCCATGAATATGGAATTTACAGGTGAAGAATATTTGAGGGGGGAAGGTTATGCCTTTTATGTGTAGCGTATCGTCAAACTCACGCCGGAATTTGACAATCATTTGAAGTTCTGAACGCTCTCCAGAGTCCCGCCTGCCTGAGCGCTGACCTTTCACTGTGGGTTTTCTTTCCTACAAGACCTTCTTTTAGGATCGCAACCCTCCTCTGGTTCTGAATGAGTGTGCTTCAAAGAGAAGGCAGTTGCCTAGCGGTCTGGCTCCGTGTGTAGGTCTAGTTCAACAACGATACAGTGGACTTCGAAGAATACTGTGCGTTTGCCTGCCTTCCTGGAGATTTTCCTTTACCAAGAATTTTCGCTTTGGAAGCTGCTATTGCGATGTCGAGGGGCGTGGGAAGCTGCAAAATGTTTGCAATTTAACATCTATTCTCCGATTCTGTCAAAGGTGAGCTCTCAGACATTGAACGACATCAACCGGCAAAAGTGGGGTGGGAAATCCTTCTGGACACAGAACGGCGCCAACTCGCCCAAAATCGCCGAGATTTGGCGAACTTCGCGAGGAAATTTTGCATTTAGAATCTGCGACTCTCCTCGTAGGGGCCTGATCAACAGCGACACTGAAGTGAGCAACGAATACAGGGAAACGCGGGTTGACCTGCGAGTACCGCAGGAGGCGCTAGTGTTGGAGGACTTTGCGGCGATCGTTTCCGGGTTGAAGGCGGGCAAAGAGGCCTTGGATTCCAGGTGGGTTCGCAAGATTTCCCCGTCATTCTATTTCCTCCCTTTGCTCTTTCTGTTCGTGCGTCCTTCCTTTCCTTTTTCTCATCAACTTTCACCGTCTTTCTCCGTTGCCTTGACATACTTTCTCTTCCTTAACATCGCTCGTTTTCCTTCTTTCGCTTCTCCTCTTTGAATACTTTCTGCGCATGTCTTTCCTGTGCTTTCGTCTTAGTTTTTATCAAGTTCTCGAGTCGTCGCTTTGCCATTCCAGCGTCAGGTCATCGAGCTTCCGCGTTGAGATGCCGAGTCACTAACTTACCTGAGTCACGAGACATCAGTTTTGCAAAGTAAGTCCTCAAGGTTGGATAGAGTTGGCGCGTCCTCTCTGCCAAGTGTTGCTCATGCAAGCAGTCAACAATGACGGCTTTCGAACTCGAGCGGTCATCAAACGGGGACAGTTTGCGCTCCAATCAGCAATCCTGGATCCTGCGATTATCTTTACCATCGAAACCGAGAAAACAACTTCTCCCTAACGCCTACAAGCTATCAGCATCTGGACCGTGCTATTCAATAGCAGATATGCGAATCAGTCCTATCTCTCCGGCGAGGTCCGGTATATGGCCTGCTTGACAGAGACGTCTTCCATTGGAGCAACGCTTGCATTCTGACCCCCAACTTTTCTCTTGACAGATGGCCCGAACGGTCCTACAAAACTCTCCGCGTTTTGTTGGCAGTAAAGGACTCGTACGACAAAGGAGAGGCGGAGATTCGGGTGACGTGACAGCATTGTTGAAATTTTTGGGATCATGCCGTCTTTGGCGAGCTTTGAACGGTTGTCATCACCAGCTTGGCAGCAATGCAGAGGTAAAGAGCTGATGCTACATCGTGTGTGGAGCCCAAGTGCAAGAATGTGAAGCACCTGTGCACCTTATACATGCCAACTAGTCGTGCTTTTGACCCCATCAATAGCCATTACAGTTACATGTAATCAGTGACCGCGTACGGTAGTCACAGCATGTTCTTCTGCCGCGAAGGATCAAGGATCGATGTTCTCATGACATTTCATGCCGCGCGGCGACCCGATCGGACCGGCCATGCTGCGCGGCCGCCTTAGTATATATAGGGCTTATGGTACCGTACGTCAATTGAACCGAACCTTTCGGTCTGAGAGGATTCTGTGAAAGGTTAAAGACCATCCTGAGACGGGTTAGGGTTGACTTGGAAGTTTCAAGGGGGGGTAGGAAGGGAGTACGGAGCCTGGAAAGTCCGGGTTTGGTTTTATGGTCAAAGTTTGAGATGCGAGTTAGGGTAACTGGTTACGTCTGGGTTACGTACTGTATTCAAATTGTACATACTACAAACAATAACGGCTTTGGTTTATTTTCGGCCCGAATTAATACGCAGAGTATGACGTCGTTCGACGCGTGGCAGCCAACTTTGACCACGTCCTGCGCTCTCATTTGTTCAATACTCTATCACGTGGTTCCTATGCAATCATTTTAATGACCGCAGTCCGCAATCTCGGGATGCGTTCTCCCGATCGATCAATGCGAGTATCATTGATCGGATCCCGATCCAACTTGCGCCAAGCGGCTATGGCCGCCGGAGCCATGGAGGCAGGACACAAAACAGACGACCTAGGGCCCATGCAGGGCCATGGCAGCTGCAATTTCTGGATGAGGCCAACTTTTGATCGTTGGCAGAGCCATCACTCACCCTTGCAACGTCCTGTTGATTGATTAGCGGCTCGGTCTAGCAGAGCTGTCAACTGAGCTGAGGGTGTGCAGAAGCAGACAACCGCATTGCGAGGGATGCACGTTTGCAATGGGAAGGGAGACAATGACCAACGCTGCCGAGCCAGGAGCGCAGTCTTTCATTCTACTTGTTCAAGCTGCTAATGATAACCCTAGCCGTTCATGTTGATGGGAATTGGAAACTTCCACCTTTTGAGGAAGGAGGACAAGCACTGTGAGGAAGGAAACCAGAGCTTTGGAAAGTAGAGAAAGAAAACAAGCAATACCATTTTGGGAACCCTCAGTTCAGCTCAGACTCCTAAAGTGCAGTCATGGCATTTGCAAATTCTGTTCTAGGACGGCAGACTGAGACCTTTTCGCAGCTGTTTGAGATGGGCAGGGAACTAGGGAGGGGACAATTTGGGATCACCCGCCAGTGCATTGAACGCAAGACGGGCACTGTGCATGCGTGCAAGCTAATTGCAAAGTCAAGGCTGCAGCCGAATGATTACATCCTGAGGGAGGTGCAGATTATGCATCATCTGGTGGGCCATCCGCATGTGGTCAAAATTCAGGTGGGTTTCCTCAACCCCTTTGAATTCTGAAAAGAATACCAAAGGATGCCGGATAGCACTTGGGGTCTGTCGCAATCATGTTGATATGCCTTCTGGAAATGAAATGTATTTCATGGGCCTCTGCCCAGAAATGACGTTTTTGCAAGCTATGCTTTGTAGCATTGCACTTTTCCCTGTCAGTGCTGCATCCCCGCACCTCGAATGCTGCTGCATTGCCACAAATCGATATTCTCATCCACCGCTTTGGACTTTTGAGCTGCTAGTTTTGTCCTGGCTGCAAAGCAAGAGTCTAGAAGAGAGAGTGAATAAGAATCCCAAATGCTCGTCATGTCAAATAAACGCCTTTGGTGACAATCTGCTGGCGCAAGTCTCTTGCTTGTCGATTGAGCCAGCGGAATTAATGCAAATTGGGCAGTATTAAGGCCTTCTTTAATTCAAAGGTGTGGTAACAACCAGGCCCCTCAGCATTGTCTGGTTTGCAGTTCCAGTCATTGAATTAGAAGAGTTGAGCTCGGCGCTTCTGTTTCTGAATTTGTCAGAATCAAGCTCAATCATGCAGTTTCTGTTTAAGTTGCAATGAGTGGGTCGATCGCACAATGAGCCCGGCATGAATCTGGCAGATGGTGCTCAGTGCTGTCCAAAGCCTAGACCCTATGTCTAAACCCTACTTTCTAAATCCGAGTAAGCATTAGGGCAGAAATCCTTGTCGGTTTTACCAAACCAAAAGTTCTAGGCTTGATGTCACATGGAAATCTAGGAGTGGGGCAATTGAGATTCATCACTTGTTGCTGATTCTCGGAGCATACTGTTCATCAATGCAACGGAACGCAAATCCCCGCTGTCAAAACAGGGGGATACTCATCCCTCATCTCCTCTCCTTTACGCATTGCACCCCACCCTCGTCAACTCTCTTCTTGCAATCAGAAAGTCCGCAGAAAAGGTCTTTTCTGAGGTGCACTGCTTCTAAAATGCCACTGTAACAGCCACCTTTCCCAACCCAAAGTGCTCTAGTGACTAACAGCAACTGCAATCTTTCCACTTCCCCGCAACTCTGACTTTCAAGCAGTATTCACATGTCGGCCCCCTCAAAAGCGCCGCATCAGCCTCGAACGAGTAGTTTCGGCTACGCAACATCATTTTTCAGCGCAATTTTCTGCGGTCTCATCGACCGCCCAACCCCACAGGGCGGGGTTCGTACAAAGACCACGCCTAGTTCTACATTTCTTCCCACGCCCCATTCAGCATCATATGGATCTATCAGTCGACAGATTCCCACAGTAGGGTGCTTACGAGTCCCCACAGCAAGTAATCACATCTGGCCTCCCTTTGCAAGCGCCCTCCGCCTCAAACCAGATTTCCTCCCCCCCACCCCCCTAAAAACAGGGTGCGTACGAAGACCCCCGCCGCGTGTACATCGTCATGGAGCTCTGCACGGGGGGAGAGCTGTTCGATCGTATCGTCGCCAACGGTCGCTTCAGCGAGAAAGCCGCTGCTGCTCAGATCGCTGACATTGTCGGAGTCGTCCAGCACTGCCACCAACTAGGCGTGATGCACTTGGACCTGAAGCCGGAAAACTTTCTGCTCGCGAGCGAGGACCACGACGCGCTGCTCAAAGTGACCGACTTTGGGCTCTCGCGCTTCTTCAAAGTTGGTGAGTTTTGCTTCTTTTTGGAGTTTGACGTTTTCGGACGTCGCGAGTACCTTCAGCGATTTTCGGGGACATATGTTTCACTTTGCGGCATCTTGGAGGATTGAGCGCTGCTCAAAGTGACCGACTTTGGGCTCTCGCGCTTCTTCAAAGTCGGTGAGTTTTGCTTCTTTTTGGAGTTCGACGTTTCCGGACGTCGCGAGTACCTTCAGCGATTTTTGGGGACTTGGATTTCACTTTGTGGCATCTTAGAGGATCGAGCGGTGCTTAAAGTGACCGAGTGTGGGCTCTCGCGCTTTTTCAGAGTCGGTGAGGCTTTCGGTTACTTTGGAACGTGACTGTTTGTTCGGGTTTGGCTATATTTCCATTATGGTACCTTTGAAAGGTTTAGTTTAAGGTGTCTTTTCATGATTGATATTTGGCGTATCTTACAGCCAGCATCTTTAGGACTTTGGGTTAAAGCTTCCCGGCTTTTGGGCGTTTTGAGAGGGTTGTAGCGCCTTAAGACTTCAGTGAGACGGAGACAACCCCAATTTCCAAGGCGGAAAGGTGGAAAAGCAGAACTGGTGCCACATTCTGTCCTGAAACGACAAGGGTCATGCAGTCAACAGGGACCAAGTGTCAGCGCGTTTCGCCTTCCCTCAAGTGTGTCCGACTTGACACAAGCTGTTGGAAGAGGTACTGGCTTCCGAAAAGAAGATCAGCTCTGTCGAAGAAGCAAGGCTCTTGACTGCTGGACAACGTGCACGTTGCATCTGTCAGAGCTGATCAAATGCATAGTGTTCCTTCGGATACTTAAAAAGCTCTCTGCAGGGTTTGGTATTGACTCACATGAGTTACGCCCAACCGCAAAGGTTACCAAGGCGATTCGGTCAGGTCGTCCGACTCTCCAACATCGTTTCATGGGTTGTTTCTGGATTCTCTGGCGGACTTTCTGATCGTGACTAGATTGGCTCATCAGAGCATTGTACGTCAGGCTGTTCCGCCTCCTCGCAAGACTGCTAAACCCATTCCTTAAACTGTGATAATGTCTGCACTTGCAACGCGCGGTGTCTCTGGTTCAGAGCAAGCTGGCAGGCATTATGATGCTAACGCCTCCCAATAGTAGCTTTGATCAAATCAGGTCCGTGTATCAACCCCAAACCCTCCGTGCATGCGAGCAGGCAGTCAACGTGGGGTTAAGCCCTCCAAAAACGCCTCTCTTTGACTGACTAACGAGACTTGACCCGTCGTTAAACCTTTTGCAGGCGAGGTTTACACCGAGGAAGTCGGGTCGCTCATATACAAGGCTCCGGAGGTGCTGCGGTGTCGGTACGGCCCCGAAGCGGACGTCTGGAGCGCGGGCGTGATCTTGTACATTCTTCTGTGCGGCTACCCGCCGTTTAAAGGCGGTAAGCTTCGCATGTCCACCACGTAAAAATTCTTTGAAAGTGTGGCTCTTCGCTCCAATCCCCTTCGGGGGCGTGGAGTGACTTCATTCGTGGCACTGGCGTGCCCCGCTTTGTTCAAAAACAGCAGCTCCGGGAGCTATGACACTAGAGGGAGTGAGTGTTGAAATGATCAATCGTTTGAAACGGATACAGTAACGAGCGGAAACAAAACCAAAGCGAACTGCAACTCACACAGGAAGGAAGTCATACGGGGACCGGCTCGATGAGGTTCCAGCTGATAAGTTGTCTCTGAATCTGGGAATCAGAGCATCTGTCTTCAGGAACTTCTGTCGGCGTCGTTTCAAACAACGCCCTTGGCCAAGCCTGCTCTTTTCTGAAACACCGATTCCGTTACTGTCAGTTTGGTTGGCGACTAACAAACCAGTCGACCATGCTGCTTCAGTCTTTCCCATTCACTGAGTTTGCGAAGTCCTGTGAAACCCTACTCGCGCTCTGCTGACGGCGCCGCCGCCAAGTGCAAGTCGACTGATCCCGGCGCCGTTCTTACATCGAGTGTCATAAAGCCCTCATACGTAGATACTTGTGAACCTTCGTTGCTCGTGTGTAGAAAACGGCCATCCGCGAGTTGATCAAGCGCGGCCCCCTCAACTTCGACGTTGTCATTCGAACCCGCGGAACCCTTAAACCGAAGACCCCAAGACCCTGGAAGCCTGAAGTCCCAACCCTGACTTATCTAAAAGTATTAGTTCTGCTCGCAGAACATGACGCCGCGCCCGTGAGATGATCAAGCGCGGCCCCCTCAACTCCGACCTCGCCCTTCATACCTGCAAAACCCTCAAGCCGGAAATGGTCAAAACCCAGAACCCCTGAAACCTTAAACCCTGGTTATGTAAAAGCAACATGTTTTGCCTGCAGAAAATGACAACGCCACCCGCGAGTTGATCAAGCGCGGCCCCCTCAACTTCGACGTCGCCCCCTGGCCCGAAATCTCCGAGAGCGCTAAGGACCTCGTCTCGCACATGCTCGACCGAGAACCCCGCCGCCGCTTCACCGCGAGCGAAGTCCTCAGTGCGTCTCGCGTATCCTCCAAATCTCCGCCGTTTAGACCGATTAGCTTCATCTTCCTTTGCATATGATGGGGCTCGTAAGTCTTCTGCTTGAGCTCTGCGCTTGGTCGAAGGGGTTCTGAAGATCCGTTTAAAGGCAGAGACCGGACGATTCCGGTTCCTGGAACCGCAGCAAAAAGGACCTTACTCGGTGTATCATTGACCTTTGTTTCGTTCCGTGAGTTTTTCGTCTGGTGGCGTGTCTAGACAGTCCGCTCGTGTTGTACCCTCAATCGGAGACCGCCAAGCTTGTGTTGATCATCTCTGAACCAGCCTTGCTGCTTGCTTGTCATCATAAGATGGTTATCCTTAACCAGAGACCACCCTTTGAATAGCAGAGGAGGCATAGCTGTCGACCGCGAGATTGACTACGTCGTCTTGATCATCTGTGATGAGTCTCCTTAACCCACTCCTAAACCCGTGGTTACCGCAGACCACCCGTGGATAGCGGAGGAGGGCGTTGCCGCCGACCGCGACATCGACTGCGCGGTCCTCCAGCGGCTGAAGCAGTTTTCGGCGACCAACAAGCTGCAGAAGATGGCGCTCAAGGTGCGTCCGAAAAATAGTCCGCCCTTTTGACTGGTAACCCTAGAACGGCTAACGATATATTGCGCAGAACAAATACCTGGAAGACGGGTGGAGTTAGTTGGGGGGTTAGTGTGGGTGCGGGTGTGTAGTACGCGCTGTTTTGAGTTAGGATTCTTGCTTTGAGCAATTTTCGGCGACCAGCAAGCTACAAAAGATGGCGTTAGATGCGTTCGAGCGTCGGATCCTCTTAACCCTGGTTTTGCCCCATTAGTATTTTTAAATCTCCTAAGGGTCCGGCTGTCCGCAGGGCTAGATTGCTGTCCGTCCGAACGCTGGATCGTCTCACTCATAGTTCTACAGCGTTCCGCTTTCAGGGACGCTCTGAGTTGCGACTGTCCGCTGGATCAACTTGCGGTCCGGACGGACCGTTCGATTGCCTTCCTGACGGTTGAGATTGCTCCCCTGATGTCCAGATGCCTGAGCAATTCTAGGTAATTGAGAGATGTTCTTGGCTCGAACGGTTTCGAGTATTCATACCTTGAGTGCCGGACAGATTTTGTGCTCTGACGAACGTCCATCTCTAGGTTTCACCTCCAGTATTCCGGTTCTCAGAACCTCATGCCTAAGAGCTTTTGATTTGAAGGTCAAAAACGAGGGCGTGGGATGTCCTGATTTCCCACAGACGGCTTGAACGTCCGGCATTCTTGGCCTTGCAAACCCTGAGCGGACTGAAGTTAGACAGCCTGCCGAATCTTTGGTACCGAGCTCGTGCACATTCCGTCAGGGGATCATGGGCGTCCAGCCAGAGAAGCTAGGAAACTGCTGGCAAACGGTTCTCTACATCGCCGTGACTTCCTGCAGATTGAAAGGACAAGCACAAGGGTTTCGGACGTTCGGACTGGTCCTAGAGTCTGCGAACAATCTGGCGCCGGAGGAGCTCCGCGGGCTGGCACTGCTTTGACAGCTCAAAATTTTATCCTCGCAGGTTTGCAAGTATGATGATTATTTCGGACGTTGGGACGGACATTCTACACGGTTCGGACAACATGATGTCCGAGAAGGTCCGGGCTGAAGCTGCTTTGGACATCGCGAGAAGTCTCTCAAACCCGCGCCAAGTGGCAAACGGGCGCGACTCTGGACGTTCGGACTGACGATTCAAGCTTTCGGACGCAGGTGATTGCAGACAACATGACGCCGGAGGAGATCCGCGGGCTGGC
>DF237522.1:42011-58369 GCA_000708835.1 Klebsormidium nitens
GCTGCTGTTCGAGAGCATGGACTTTGACCATAGCGGGACCATCACGCTCGACGAGCTGCAGTACGCGCTCAAGCAGCAGGGGTCGTGGCTGGTCGAGTCGGAAGTGCAAGCGCTATTGGATGCGGTGAGGGGGAGAGTACGCGGAATTTTCTGAACTTGGGGAGTACGAGATTCAGGGTGCGGATTTTGAAGTTTTGTTTTTGCGGATCAGGTTTCGAACGGGTAAAACCGGGGTTTCACAAAGTGAAGCTTCAGTCGATCCGATACCATTATCTTGTCGTGGTCTCGTTTCGATCTGGCAATAAAATGGTATCGAATCGACTGAAGCTTCACTGAGTGAAACCCTGGTTTTACCCGTCCGAAAAGTGGATCGAACATTGCCCATCCGGAATCGAAATCATCCGAAATAGGGCGCACCAGTCGTAGAGCTCATAGCAGCAAGGGTCAAGTCTTTTCGAGTCGGAGGTGCAAGCGCTGCTAAGTGCGGTGAGGCACAGTCAGATTTCGTCAAGAAGGATTTTACGTTGACGCGGTTCTATCGTTTTTACCATCTGTGGTACAGCAATCCAGCTGGAAATCCGGCCCATGCATTTGCAATTACTCTCGCAGGCATTGCCAAATCTCCGTAAGTCCTTTGTTGAAAGATGTATTGAGTTGAGGTATGCTTTACTGGGTCACAGAACTCGAGATTGTGGAGCACAAGAAATTGCCACGCTAAGCGAGCTGAGCTGTAAGAGGCTCACAATCTGAAATGGTCCTGTCTCAGCCAGTCTGATATTGATCCGCTGCTCGTTCTATCAGCTTTATTGGTTGATCAAAGGAAGCAATGACCTTGATTTGCATTCTCGTCCTTGTGTTTGCTTTTTAATCAGGCTCGCCAGACAAATCCGGTGTTTTAGATTACCCTTCTGACGGCAGCCGGACGTTGGTCCCAACGGGACGATTGACTAGACGAGTTCACTGCTGCGACGATGCATTTCCAATTTGGGAAGGGAGCTTCACAAAGACAAGCGCACCAAAGCGCCTCAGAATGCCTTTATGATTTACCCCTTCCTGTCAATCCCTGTTATGATGTTTCCCGGATGCAGAAAAACGTCGATCAAGACGACCACTAGGCGCTTCTGCCAAAACCGAAAAGGCACAGTTCTGCAGAAAAGGCACTTCTTTTTCTCAACAGCCTTTCTCCTCGATAATAGGTCATTCATTCTCTCACCAACTCTATCAACTGTCTAAGGACGTTCTGGATTTGGCGGGCGGACATTGGTCACGACAGGACGATTGATAACGTAATTGCTATCAGATGCAGTTCTGCAAAATTAGAAAAATAGGGTCTTTCTAAGAACGGATCTCATCCTTAGGTAACGGTCCTTGATGTCTCACCGAATCTTATAAAGGCTTCGAAGGGGAAGGAACCCTGAGCATTTGTGAACGCAGGCGGACGTCTATCATCTGACTGCGACGTGTACATCGCCGCGAAAATGGACTCACCATCCCTTGAAGTTCTTGTCCTTTGTTTTGCTCGTTTTTCTTGCTCTTAAAAGTCCTCCTAGTCCCTTAAGTGTGTTGTTATTGTGACATTCGCAGGCGGACATTGATCACGACGGGACGATCGACTACGACGAGTTCATCGCTGCTACGATGCACTTTTGTCAACTAGAGAAAGAGGAGCATTTGCTCAAGGCGTTCCACAGCTTCGACCACGACAACAACGGGTACATCACCAAGGAAGAACTAGAGAAGGCGATCCAAGTGATTGGTCTGGATACGACGGAAGACGGGTCGGCGGAGGACATTATAAAAGTGGCGGATGAAGATAACGTGAGCAAGAACTGTCTAATTTTCTCAGCTTCTTTGGTCTTGGATGCTTTTCCGCTGTTTGCAGTGGCTGCTCGATTCAAGGACGGTGCTTTTGGCAATATTGTTGGTTGCTTTTTGTGGATTTGGACAGTGTTTGAAAACAGCGAAGTACGTAAGGCAGCGAGGTAACGGGCAAGATTAAGAACCTTGACAACTTTTCAAAAGTTGATCATGTTCGAAGTGTCTAATTCTAATATTTTCCCCATTACTTCTAGCCTTATCATTTTGCAGAGCATGTTAACTCTTTACCGGGGTCTTTACGGACGCTTTGCAAGAAGCTAGGAAGGATTGATCCTTTACAAGCAGCCCAACTGTTGTCGCAGTTCATCCTCAACCCTTCACCTCGTTCCCCTCTCTGATTGTAAACGAAAGATCCGCTGATTTTCGTTCTCGCAACCTCCTTCTGCTCTCAGGACGGAGTGATCGACTACAAAGAGTTCCAAACGATGATGCGACGAACGTCGAGTCAAGCGAGCAGGGCCAGCAAGAGCGAGGGCGTTCCGTCGCCCCTGCCGTCGCCAAGCAGAACGGAGCAGAACGGAACGGGTTTCGGGAAGCGTTGACGGAAACGGGGGGTTCTGCAGTGTTTGTCTGTAGGTTTGAACCCCACCTAGAGTTGAGGATCCTTCATGTGAGCGCACCTGGGGAAAGCTTGGAACCTTGTAAATGTTTGTGGGCGCATTTGGGTCGTGTGTGGGGATAGGGCAGGTTTCGGTGCGCCCGGTTAGCCTGATAACCTGAGCTTCTTAGCTACTGATATCGTCAAAAGGAGTTGTTCAAAGGCGTGATTGTATTGTTGGAGCGTCTTAGGTGAAAGTCAGAGCGTTCGTTGTGTAGTTCAATTGGATATACGAAGTGCGGAACGGACGCTAACCCGACGAGCGCCACGGTCAGGGTGCTCGAGATCGCTTAGAACATGGCCTTGACCTGACTTCGAACCAGATGGTCTATATAAAACCGAACCAAAAGGTATGCTCGACGGATCTGCTCGGTGGCCGGGAACTTCGCCAGGTCAACGACGCCAACTTAGGCACTGAAGCACGGACTGAGCGATCCGAGCCTGGAACTGCAGCATAAGAGTTGATTGGCATGGATCGTATTCGGCCTTCACAGAGGCGTCACCATGCAACACTCACAATGCATGCTGGCACGTATCAGAGTAGCTCAACTTATGGGCCCTTGCATTCAGAATACTAAGTAGTTAGGCACATGCATGCATTTGAAGGCATGTCATTCAGTCACTGAGTGTCCGGCGGGGGGCAAGTTGAGACATTCGATTGAACCTTAATTGATCGACGGTGGAGTCCACACATGATGCATGCGGCGCTGGGGGCGAGGCTGGGGTCCATGGGCTGGCTGCAGCTATAGTGACTCCGCATGCTACCCCGCGATCCATATGAAGCACCATGTTGCCGCGCGAGCCCTAGTACCCATCAGACTGCATTGATTCTTCCGATGGTTTGCTTTGGTGGCGGCCGCCATGGTTAAGTGTGAGGGCCCCATGAGAGCTTTGCGTGTGGTTGTCACCAGCTCACTGAATCATTCCCTAGCTGAGAACAGTTTGTGCAAAGTTTGGCAGGCTGTTGGCGCAGCACGATTCAAAAGCGACTCAGCTGAATAGCAACTTACTTACTTTCCCTTTCCTATCATATGACTAATCCTAGATCGACCACAACACAATTCAATCAACTACTTTTACAGTTGCACCCACGCTTCGCAAGGGTGCTGCTGGAAAAACCATGCAATAAAGGTCGAGTTGGTCTAAGTTCGACTCCGGTGCATTCTAGAACCCAGTCTGATTAGTGTTAGCCGTGATTGTAACTCTGTAAGCAGCTGCAGTTTGCTACCGCCTCAACTTGTATCCTAGAATTCAATGTAAGCAACTCAACAAAATTTTGCCCAGATTCATTGCCTCACTCGGAGGTTTGGGCTGGTTATCGCAGCGCCGAGCTGCATGGTTTCCGTCCTACACCTCCTAGGTACCAGGTCGTTTCGGACCCCTTCTCCTGATCGGGATCGTCGAGACTAAACGACCGGCCAACGGAAACATCGACGAGGCCCGCTGCTTGGAGTCCCCGCTCGAGCTCGGCTCCGCTGAGGCCTTCTCGCACTACATGTTCCTGAAAGGCGAGGGATCGAGACATGATCGGTCTGCCAATTGAAGGAGGCTTGGCTATTGAAGCAACTGCGAGGCTCATTTGACTCTCAGACCGGTCTGTAAGAGGTTCGGAGCGTTTTTAAGCGGAGGCCTGACCTTGCAACGGTGCCCCTCGTTTCGGAATTAACGAGAGACGAGACTAGCTCTTCTCACGACTTCGTACTAGGGCTAAGCCTTTGGAACAAGGGGCCAAAAAGCAAACGCCTGACAGGAGAAAGAGCAGCGAACCTTGAAGCTCACAGACCCGTCTGACTTGACTCCCCGCCAAGAAATAAAAAATGGGGTTAAGAAATCTAGAGACGCTTGTGTTTGATGAAAGGTCTTCTTCAAGAGGCAAATACTGACACAGCAGTTCCAAGATGACAAAACAGGATGGCACCAACTTACCTGATGATTCCCATTTAACTGAGGGGCCACATCCCCTGCGCTTTCAAGGTCAGTAACGAACAACCAGCCCCCGGGCCGTAATACTCGCAGAAGAACCCCCAAAGCGGCAGAAAAATCTGGTAAATGGCGGAGCGCCCGATGGGAGAAGACTACGTCGAAGCCCCTCTCGTCAGGCAGATAATCCTGCATGAAGAATCACAACGTCCAAGTTTGCAAGGCAAAACAGAGTTTACAAATGAACTTCCATTGAATGCAAGAATTACGACATGGGCCGCAGTTTCAAACTAAAAGTAGAGGGCAAATTTTCAAACAAAAGCAGTGGTGCAAATGTGCCTGGATTTGAACAAATTCGTGAGGTTATGAAGCAGACTGTCTTGAAAGGTAGGCTGCCATATGTCGATGGGGAACGGCCAAGGGCACGGCTCTCTGAACGCTTTTTCGAGTAACAACGGGGCACAGGAAGCGGTTCATTGCAACAAAACCTCATTGAGCCAACAATAGAATCTCTTGGAAGAGAAAGGCAGATGGTGACTACCAGTGGTACACCTCAGCTAAGCCACAAAGCTCAAATCAGCAGAGCCATGGAAATCATCTGAGAAAAGGGGAAGACCAAATAGCAGCACCTGCAATTGCTTCGGGTCCTTCAACTCCATTCGAACGGCTGCCATTTTGTCCTGCAGCTTCAGACTCGCTGCCTTCGCTTCAAACCGCTTGACCAGACCCTTTGATCGGTCAAGCCCCAGAACCGCTCCGACCTGCACAGCTGCAGGCCAGCTTCAGAGTGCACGTTGAAGTCTTTGTGAGACCACCGGGTGTCCGATTTGAATGGCACCTCAAGGCGCAAGTATCCAGATAGCTGCGGGCCCCCCGCTTTCTCACATTCTGAATGTCCTTTAAAGAAAGGATATATTCAGAGTCTTCTTCATATCAGGCAAGAACTCGAGGCTCCCACTGCTCAAAGGGCTCAGAGTACAAAACATTGATTTTGCAGTACACTGTATCTTACGTAACCCCCAAGAAAAAAAGCATACCTTTCGAGCAATCAATGCTGTACATAGGCCACTCCCACACCCCAACTCGAGCACCGTGCTCTCAGCCGTGAGAGGTACCGCCAATAAGAATGCCTGCACGGCTTTCTCCGCAGCCTTTGGCGCCAGGGCGCTAGCTTCCCATTCCTTTGCAGCTCGCACACAGGCCTTGTGGTGGTCCACGTGGCCATTGGACGGCCGTTCGGTGCGCGTTTCCTCCGCCATGGGCTCTCTAAGTCCAGAATAATCGTCAATGTTCCATCAGAAATGCATGCAGAATGTAGACTGAATACTTTCTTGGGGATCTTGTCGAAGCAGGTATATTAAACACACACCGTCCTCTTTCCGAAGCATCGCCTCTCGTACGCCCCTGCGGAAAGTTCTCATGCAAACAGGCATGCACTGCACTCTATGTACAGTCGCTGGAGCAAACCCTAATCCAGGGTCAGACTTCAAATATTTGTTGACACCTACATATTATTGTGAAAGTAACTTTATAAGCAGAGGCTGATTGCTTCTTGCAGCCTCGTGGGGAGTAGACCCGGGCGGTCGCAAGAAAGTGCAGTGTGCAGCGGTGTAGTACTCACAAGCACTCGGGGCGTTCCACTGATCCATAATCTACCACCGGATATGGTTCTAGAGGATTATACATATACGCTATACATTAAACTCCAAAGTTTAGGCACTTGATATCAGCGCGCGCAAGACGCGCATCCAAGCCTTGGTGATCACCTTTTGCATTGGCAATATGACGCTCTGAGTCTGACATTTGATGTGAATGTTTTCTCAGAATTGTCTTCGCAATTGGCGCCCAAAGTCGTGGAGCTAGGAAGCATCAGAGCAGTCGTCAACAATGGATGCTCTTTCTGCGCAGCGCGCCCGCGAGACTCTGGACATTGCTCACGAGATCTCCAAGCTCCTGAACACGGGCCTCGACAGGGACACCCTCTCGGTTCTGATTGCGCTCTGTGAGAATGGGGTCAACCCTGAAGCCCTTGCGGCAGTTGTGAAGGAGCTCCGTAGAGAGGCAGCGGCGCTGCGCTCTGCTGCGGTACATAAGAAGTGAAGAATCGCAGGGTGGCTTTATCTGGACTGATAGCTCTGCCTTTCTACTGTAAATTGTTTTACATTTTTCTGCCAACAAGTCTACAAGTGAACAGCATATGTGTTTCACACCAGGTTACTTTGCTCAAGGTGCCTTCTTGCTTAGGCAGACCATTCCTGGCCTTTAATCGTACCAGTCCGCACATATATTTTCAGGAGTGAGAGACTCCACACAATCTCAATCAATTCAGCCAATTTTTACTGCCAACTGTCCTTGGGGTAGCAAGCAAGCCTCTTCCTCATGCGGACCGTCGATCAGCAGACACTTGGCAGCCCCGCGCTCAGCGAACTGCAGATAAGAGCCGCTGAGGCTGCCGGCGCAGCAATCAAGAGATGGCAGCAGGGGGGACTGTCACGCAGGATGGTTCTGGGAGTGATTGGCTCATTGGCAGCCCTGTGGGTGCAAGGCTTCAACCGGAGCCGAGTGGTCAACAGAGAAGGACTGCTCAGGGCTGTCAGAGAGCGGCCCGCGGGGGTGCCGCTCATCTCTTGCTCAAACCACATGTCGACGTGAGTCTGGCCGGCTTTCGGAGCTGTTGCCAGTATCAGTGTACTTCTAGAAGTTGACCTCTATTCGTGCGCCGTTGGAGGCTTGTTACAGATATTTATGACGCTGTTGACTTTCACCAATTTGACAGTTGAGGCAGAATGTTCCAGCTATGCTTTGGCAACTGACTTCTAAGATGTAGGGTGGGAAAGTCCCTAACAGGAGACGCTTGAAAGAATCAGCGCAGCCATTCCAAGGAGGTGGTGCGGTTGGACCACCTCTGCTGATTATCCATCTCTGTGAACTGCATAAGAATATGAACCAGTCTACATTGAAGTAGAATCAACTTCAGCCTATACTGGAGGACTCTGACCTATGACGATGGACCTTGATGCAAGTCCGCGAATTAGGCTGGTGGATATAATAATTGTTTTTAGGGTCTACACTGTCGATTCAAGCAAATGACTTTCTCAAAGTCAGAGATCAGAGCATGGTTTTTGACGACTTCTTGCCACACCGGCTGTGCCTTGCTTCAGTCGCTGCTTGTTCCTCAATTTTTCGGGTCTGAATCTTTTTAGTCTTTCACCCAAAGCTATCTTACCAATTTTCTTTAAGCTGCTTGCCTTTCCCCAATTCTGCAGCCCTCTAATCAATCCTGTCTCGATATCTTGCTTAAATATGCTTGCCCTTCTCCAAATTGTGCAGCTTAGATGACCCCTTGATGTGGGGCGCGCGCGGCCTCCCAAGGTTCAACCCTGCAAACACGCGCTGGGTGCTTACAGCGGAGGACATCTGCTTCACAAACCCCGTCTATGCCTACTTCTTCCGGCTGGGTAAGGACATCTTTTGTCCACTCAGGGTGTGTCTACAGACCCTGTCCCACGTCCGTCTTCCGAGTCCGTTTCTTGAAAAAGCGTTCGGCATGTTGAGTTCAGGAGTCATCCTCTTCGTATTCTTCACCCGCTTTTGTGTCGTTGAACGTACGTTCTAATATACAGCCCCATCTCATTCGTTCTCCAACAAAAAAGTCTGTTCGATATCATGTGAGGCATCTCATTGTTCTTCCAGAGACGTCAACTTTCCCCGCAGAACACTGTGCCGTCAATTTAGACCCTCAAGCTGCAGTTCTTCTTTGGTTAGTTTCCGTCAAGTCGACCAGTTCGCTTTCGTTGAGGCTCGCTTATCTTCTTTCGACTGCTCAGCGCTGGCTCCTTTGCCATTCGTCCACCCCGTACAATGTAAAGATCCGTAATCGCATCTTCGTTCTCTATCCAGGCCAGTGTATACCCATCAGGCGAGGAGCCGGCGTCCACCACGAGTATGTTTTGGAGGTGCTTGCCCGGATCAATCGTGGGGAATGGGTAAGAGAATATTTTATGTCTGATCCTCTTAAGAGCTGGCGATGTGTTAAAAGCCAGCTTTCTGAGAAAAAGTTCTGAAAGTGGGAGCGCTACTTCGCGGCTTGAAGCGACTAACGCGAGTAAGAATATATTTTCTCCCAGAAGAGTCGAGATTATCGCATACTTCTGCGCTCTTGCTTTCGTTGGAGATAGTACGTCGACCTTTGTAACATTCCAGATGCAGGAGTACTACAAATGCAGGGCAAAGCCTGGCCGACAGCCAAAGACCGGAATTGCTAAGAATCGGGAAACGAATTGAGAGTGCACTTCGAAAGCCGTGGAAAATTTGCACTCTAGAAACTCTTCAACGGTGGACTCCAGCAAAATAATTGCCTAGGATGCCTTAACTTTCTGTGCAGGTGCACACGTTCCCCGAGGGCAAGATCCAGCAAGAGCTCGGCCCCCTCCCCCGTCTCAAGTGGGGCATCGGCAGCCTGATCGCGCGCGCTTCCACGCCCCCCATCGTGTTGCCCGTCTGTCACAGCGGCTTTCAGCAGGTGAGGCAAACTAAACATCCATTCTTTTGTAATTCACTCTGGGTGCCTTTTGAGAGTGTCTGTCAGGTACTCGCTTGAGGTTATCTCGATCGGGAGAGTGCTTTTTCGAAGCCCAAAACTGTGCACCGAGGGCCCTGAGTTCAAACCTTGTATGTTGCCTCGGTTGGCGAAACTGTTCAGCAGATAACACGGTCAGCTCTAGTCGTTGGGCCATTCCGTTCGCATCCGGCCCTCCAAAACCACTGCAATCATAGGCCCGTCGTCTCAACAGTAACTGGCGACCGAACGGCTGAAAGTTGTCTGTAGGTGGGAAACTCGACGCATGCTCGATGATCTGGAACCTTCCCGCCTCCTCAGCCCACTAAACCCCGCAGCCACTTTTTCTACAGCCCCCAGAACCGCGACTCCCTGTCCCATACAGATGCTCCCGCAAAAGACGACCTTCCTGGGCATCCAATCCGGTCGCCCGAAACTGCCCCTCGTCGGCAAAAACGTCACTATCGTGGTCGGCGACCTGCTCGAGTTCGACGTTCCGGCGCTGAAAAAGGAAGCGGAATCCGCTGTGGCGCGAGCGAAAGCGGAGGGGAAAGCGTTTCCTTGGGAGGCTGCGGTTGGCGAGGCGGAGAGCGCAAGCGTGACGAGGCCAGGGGAGGGTCAGCGAGGTATCGAGGTGCGTTTTCATTTTCCGTCAAGTCATTGCTTCGTGTTTTGTCTGAGGGTTGTTGCTTTGCGTAAGATCGGCAGGTCGAGGCTTCGTGTACTTGTGCCAATTCCTTTAAGATGAACGTTTCTTGAAGGATGTACGGTTCTGGGACTGGACAGCAACTGCAGCGCGCTTTGTTCTGCTGGAAGTCCCCTGCTGTGCGGCCTGAGTTTGACAGCGAACGATTTGAGGGCTTTGTGGGCCCGAGGAAGAGTCGTGTTTTTTCGTTATTTGCTTCGATGTCGTTTATTTTTGGATAACTCTGTAATGATGTGGTAGGGACAGGGTACAAAGTAGGACCGACGTGTCTTCTGTAGATTTGTCTGCGTGTATGCCCGAAATAGGCGACACAGCCCCTGTGTTATGTGTGGTGGGGGCCTATAAGGGAGGCTGCAGTATCATTAGGACTGTAACGTTTGCAAGTCTGTAAGCCGCAGTGATGGGCGCTTCTTTTCCCGGTCTGGTCTCTCGATGTTTCGGATGCTTCCACGGCACGGGTTGCGAGGTGGCCCGTTCGCTCAATACAACGTAACGTAATCATCCTGGGTGCTGCTCCTGTCTTTGGACATGCGAGGTAAGACGAACGGAGAATCAATTGAAGTGATTTTTCCAAACCGCTGCAAACACGATTTCAATCGCCTGTCACTTTTTGTCTTAGCAAGGATGAAGTTCATGCATCGAAGAAAGAGTTGGTAAAGACAACTGCGAATCGTCTTTGCAAAGTTGCTGACTCATCTGCTGGTTGCCGTGTGCAGGAGTCCATTACCCCGCGTGCCAGCAACAAGGCCACTGCTTCGACAGCGCAAGCGACGCTGCCTTTGATGCCCGAGGACAACGCTACGAAGTGGCTGTATGCAGAGATCAGCGAACGCATCCGCGTCAAGATGGAAGAGCTGGCTTTCGAGGCCCACAGATTGAACGCAATGGGCAGACGATGGTTCATGTCGAAATAATCTGTGGCTTCACTGCCACTTGTACTTCGAGTACCAGCATTGCGCTTCCGTCGTCGATACTCGAAGCCGCTTTTTATCGGTTGCGACGGGACCAATTCCTTGCAAGCGCCCGGGACACGCTCTCTTCGACATAGAGGATGATGCGGCGTCGCACTGCAAGGCAGCACCGTTGCGCCAGGTTGCACAGTGCGCTAGCATCCGATCGACCCTCGTACTGATGTTGTGTGCTTCGACCATTGTCTGGCAATCGACGTTGACCGCAGCCTATGCATGTACATGTAGCGGACTCGACGGTACGCGCCCGCTTCGTGTAGGGGGTATACGGCACGCATGTAGCTGAGGCTGGCCCGAGTTTGGCTTATGCAAGTGGATTTTAATCAGCGTGCAAATTCTATCCAAATCAGAATGCCTCGTGCTTGTGTTTCATCACGAGGTTATCCATCGAGATCGGTCCCCCTGCAGCGGGCCGCCCTGTGGCCGGGATCCCTGGCAATCAACTAAGCTTTAGCTAGCTCTATCGCTGTTAAGTTAGTAATCGATATACCGCTCATGCCTAGCTGACCGTCGACATCCGCGACGGAGGCACAGGCGCCGGCGCGGCTGCCAGTGACCAGATATGTAACGATTCTTGTTCAATGATTGTGATTCAGACTTTCAACAGGCGCGACGGTAGCGCCTGCATGCATAATTACAATCATGGATTCGAATGCATGACATGATCTCATGAGGATGGCGCACTGGCATTCGCAGCCGCCTGGGCCGATCGTGCAGAACATTCGATTCCGGACTGTGCACGACAGTACCTTTCATACCAAAAGGAGAACAATCTTCACAATGGCCGCCTTCATGTGTGACGAATTAGATGGGTCGAAACAAGTCAGTGGTAGCATAGGATGCGGCAAAGGAGTGCCTGGACGTGAAGGCATGCATGTTGAAGCTTTGACGTGGGGTTCTAATCAAACCATATTAGCCAGGTTTTGGGAAGTAAAAACATTGTGTACAGAAACGTAGTGTATAAGAAGGTCGTGCCACTACGGGTCAGTACGTTCTGCGCTGCCGCGCACACCACACGACAAGTCCACAACAACTCCGCTCAAATCATCTATGTAATTCACCGAGTAAAGTACACAGTTACGAAACGGTGTGCATCAAGAGTATGAACACCCGCCTAAAACTCCGATTACGATCGAGTCAGTCTATGCTGCAACCCAACCGACCGCTAGCCGACGGCGGGCACGAGAGTACGTTACAAGCGCGCTAGAAACTGGCTTTTTTCTTTTCGACGTTAATCCGATGTATCGGATGCAAACTCATCTATGCGTCAAGTCACTAACTCTCACGCATTTTGATGCAATGGTTTTGAAGCATCAAAACCAGTACAGGGTTTGATGAACTGGTGTTCAAACCAAGTTGACGTAGCGTCGCGCTGACGGTTATCTACGTCATTCGATGCGGGCTCGAACCAGTCTGGCAACCCCCAAAAAAGCCGGTTAACCCCCAGCTTTTCCGTCGCCGTTTTCGTCGGTGACGTCCTCCCGGGGCACCGAACCGGCCAGTTTTCTAAACCCCTGCCAATTCCGTTCCGCCTGTTCCATCATTTTCCCCTCTCCGATTTTGGCGGCCATCTCGTCCCAGAGCAGCAGGCAGTTGACGTCAGCATCCGCGTGGAAAAGCAGCAGCACGCCGCCCTCGCCCTTCGTGGAGTGGGCGTACTCGGGCACCTGCAGCGGAACAGCGGAACCGGAGCGGAACTTCAGCCAACTGATCGACGAGAATGGGGCATGCGAAAGGTCTGGAAAGCGTTCAACGTAGACGAAGTTCTAAAGTTCTCAGGGGGATCTTTTGTAAACATAGAATGTTTAGAACACGGGGGCGAAGAAAAGGTAGATCCCGTCTTTCAAGTAGTCAGTAGCTTTCATTCGTTGGTCGAGGAGACAAACGTTCACAGCACGACGAGTGAAACGAACAATGAACACAGCAGCACCTTCCCACAAGTGGGGGGCCGTAAGAGCCCTCTGCGGACATCATGTCACATAGCTTGGGGCTCACAAGTGTGACAAGAACCTGCTCGACAGCTGGAATTGCCTCCCGTGTTTCGCAGGTACGCTGAAGGGCATGCGAATTTGCAACCCCACTTGCAACCCCCACCTTCCCCACCTTCTGACACGTGTGTAACAGACAGAATGGCCGAATAGCAACAGCGAAAAGCACAAGAGAGACTATCTTGCAAGATGTGGGTCCGTTGACAGGAATGCCATCTCCGCATCCCCATCAAGTTCTGGTTCAAGTGGGAGAGACGGATTTACAGCTGGAAACGGCGAAGAGCAGAAAAGAGACCCTAGCTCAGCTCGCAAATAAGGGAACGGGGGCGACAACATGGAACGCTTGACTTTCCACCATATTCACGTTCTGTCGATGTGCGACACTTGATTCCGCAAGTGGAAATGCCGAAGAGCGAAATATCTTGCAATAAGAGGGACGCCAGAAGGCAAGCAATATTTGCATCCAACCATCTTCGAGTTCTGATACTTGTGAAAGAAAGGTAAGTCGCGAGTGGAAACGCCAAGATGCGGAAAAAGGATATTCGCGCAATACGAGAGGTACCCACAAAGACATAAAATGTTTGTTCCATACCATCTTAACGTTCTGGTACATGTGCCACGCGCACCAACCGCCGAAGGCCGGTATGTACCGCCCGGTATCCTGCGCAAACTCCTCCAACTCCCGCTTGGCCTGGAAGCGGTACTTGACCCCAAGCACCTGCACAGGAGACCGTTTATTCACAGGTTTCAAGAAAAACCCCGGTTAAGGGGGTAACCAGGCTTGAGCAAAACTTCACGAGAGCTGGTAACCCTTCCAAGCACTTGCAAAGAACAGAGGTTTTGGCGGCTTCCGAAAAAGCTTCATCGAGGGGCGGTGTGATTGATCCCAAGCACCTGCACAAAGGAGCGTTTCCGCGGCTTCAAGATGAGCTTATTCAAGGGGCGGTGAGCCTCTTTTAAGCACCTGTGCACGAGAGCGGTTCCACGGGTTTAAAAAATCCTTAGTTAAGAGCGGTAAGCGGTTCCAAGCACCTGCACAGGCGGGCTCTTCGGCGGCTTCAAGTAAAAGCCTAGTCAAGGGACGGTCAACGAGTCCAAGCCCCTGAAAGACGAGCGGCTTCTGCGGCCTCCAGTGAAGCTTCGTCGATGGGCGGTCATGTATTTCAAGCACCTGAAAAAAGGAGCTTCTTTTGCAGCTTGCTAAAAAGCTTCAGCGAGGGGCCGTACCAGATCAAAGCACCTTCACGGGGAATCGTGTCGGAGGCTTCAAGCAGGCTTGGTGTGGGCGAAAACCAGGTGCGTTTGAAAGCTTTTGTTGCATCAACTGGCTTTCTCGTGAACCGGCTACTTGGACCGAAGAACCGGTGCAGAGGAGCATTCCTACGACCTGAGCGAGCTTCGTCTAGCGACACGATTGGGAACTTTCCAGATCGCTCTCTGCATCTACCGGCGTCACAAGGGCTTCGAATCAGTTTTGTGTCGTTTGCGATCAGACGATTCCTAGGTTGAAACAGCTCGTTGCTCCGGAATACAGGAGATACGAGCTAGACCCATTCGGGGGCGAGCAATTCTTAGCAACGGCTGAGTCGTCGCAGTTTCAAGAGCCACAGAGAAGTCCCAAAGCCACAGAAAGTCGTGAAAAGCTCAAGCGTATGTTTTCAACCGATGGTTCCATCCGACTGCCTTTGATTCGATCCTAATTGGACGCGCGATGTCATCATGGAGACCAAGGCTTGAATTCGGTTGCATCTCGGAAGGAGAACATTTGGGAAACAATATGGAGCTTCGTGTTGGGACGAATTTTGAAAGCACAGATGGAGAGCCCATGATAGATCGGAATCTGCACCTTCAAGACCTTTCCCGCAATCCTGTCGAGCATTGGAGTCTGCACGTGGTCTGAGACTACGGTCTTAACTGACAATTCAACCATGCCACCAATGGAAAACGCTGAAACACCTCCCTTGAATACGGGAAAAAAGATCAAGATATCTGAAGTTCCTTACTGAAGACGATTCCAACCTTCAGTTGGGGCGATCAAGACGACTGAGCAGCTCAAAAAACGACAGCTCTACTTCCCAAACGCAAAGAAGTCTACTTCTCAAACGCAACTTCTTTGAGCAGATTTGGAACGAATCCTTATAACTTTAGTTCGCTTTGAAGTGAGGATACACGATTAAGCAAGCGCCTTTCTAACTGAAAAGGACACGAGATGAAAGGCAGCAACACCAATTGCTCTCGAGAATCGTTGATGGTTGGGGTTTCTGCCTGGTGACACTTTTTAGAAAATCTGGTCTATGTTTGGCCAAAGCCTTATGCTTTTGGAAAGAGATCTGAACTCTCAAATACAATTTTCCAGCTAGGGTTTGTATAACCCAGCTAGCAGAGCCGCCAGACAAGCAGCGTTTGAGCTATGTTCCGCTTAACCCGGCAATAGAAGCCGCCAAAAGTCGGGGTTTCGTACCGCAAATGTGATGTCCTCCCTCCCTAGACAGGGCTTCCCGCGAAAGACGGAAAGTGGGCTGTATCCGCCGAGCGCCACGTTGTCATCCCCAGAGACGTTCTCCGGCAAAAGCAGCTGTATCGTGCATCCGTCCATTCCGTCCCGGTGCTGGTTCCGCCGGAATCAAACCCGTGTCTGAAAAGCGAAGGGAATCTGGTCAAAGTCTGAGGCAGTACCAAATCCTTCGAAACGCTTTGCTTGTAAGTCACAAGTCCCAAAAGGAATGCCTTCACTTACCATATTAGAAAAAAGGAGCTCACCACTCCTTGATCGAGAGCCTGTACAAGAGAGAGTGGTTTTCTTTCACCCCCACGAGATTCAGAGAAGCTCAACGATCCTGAACGAGCCGGCCTTAAAGAGCGCTTTGCAGAGCGCACTATGCTGTATTTTGCAATCCACTTCGTCTCCGTGTCTAGAAGGTGAACGCCATGTCGACCGCAAAGCTGGTTCCAACAACCAATCGAGCTCGCACTCAACAAGTAAACCTTGTTGCAGTCTGTCCATTACTCAGTGTACCCAATCCACAGTTTCAGCTTGTAGACGTGGCCCTGCTTGACGTTGATAGAAAGATTTATCGAGCTGGTATGATGCTTTAGATGCTATATTATCTCCCTTTTCCCCCTCCGCTGGAAGTTGACAGTCACAAACTGCCCAATTTGCATGCAGGTGTGGAAAACCCTTCAAAGTTGGTGAGAGATCAAAGAGACTTACCGCAGTCTCTGGCCTTTGAACTGATATCACCCTTCTTCTTTTCTCTGCGTTCCTTTCTTCGCTCCAATAGCTTGCTTGCTCGTTTTCTTGAATTTCAGTTCTGCAAGTGCTGCGGACAAAAGTGTACACTCTCGACGTCCGGCCTGAAGCTACAGGTGTTCCTACGGCTTCAGAAATAAGTGCAAGTCGATCGCTGCAAGCATAGCTAACTTCTACAGCACGTCCAACTCATCAAAAAGAGGAGCGAATTCACCACCTCAGCTCTGCGCATCTTCTGACATCCTGATTCGTCGGGTGACAACTTCTGCGTCTCGGACGTGATCTATGAAAGAATCCTGTACATCATCAGCTCTAGTTGCATGCACAAGCAATTGCAAGCCTGGACTGACTCACGCTGCTGGTACGCCAGATGCACGCAATCAGTAGGTAGTGTAAAACACACTGATTTCCTGACAGCATGCGCTGGAATGACTGCACATGCTACCTGCATGCAAGTCGAGACCAGCCTACACAAAAGGATGAACAATCTGA
>DF237521.1:0-48621 GCA_000708835.1 Klebsormidium nitens
CTACGACTCTAACTACTGGTGGTCTTCATCGTCGCCGTCGACGCCTGAACGCCACCCAAATATCTTCTCGGTCGCCGGCCGCCGCGCGAAACTCCTTCCGCGCGCGCGCGGGCTCGCGTACAGCAGGGGATGACGAAGTGGCACTGTCCGCGAGGGGGTGACTCTTGGGCAGCACACGTAACGCAGTCTGGACGGTCAGTCTGTCTTGTATATTATCTATTATCTTAAAAGCGTTACCTCCGGCCGGGGGGGTTCCGACACTACAGATACAATACATATATACCTGATGTACCTACCGGTAAACAGATCCCGACAGATACTCATAACATTCGGTTCAGCATCAGATCGTCACTGCTAAAATACTGGTTGTTGAACAGAATTGAGAGAAGCTTCCGGAACAGCATGGATAGCGCCTGGCCCCGGCATGAAAAAAATTAGGCCGGCTGCATGCGGCTAGTTACATCGCTCGAGTTACCTTTGATTCGCATCTAGCGCGTATGTAGCGGTTCTGCGGTAACCCCCGGGGGTTGCGTAAGTCAGGATATTGCTTGATTACCTATTGACCAATGGCATGTTGTGAACTTGAACAGACGGACAGGTCACATGGCACGTGATGCTAGTCACGCGGGTCTTGTATTTTACTCTGCATTATGCACCTGCCGTGAGTCGTGGACTCGTGGTCATTTTCGCAGTTCCGCTCCGTCGTTTTCATCAGTCCATGTGCCGGAGCAGAGCAGAACGGAACGCCAAAGGCCAGCGGTGACCTGGCACCAGCTCAAACTTGTCTAACCAACCCGTTTCGAACCGTGTTGGTCAAACCGAGAAGGCAGGTGGCAGGTGCCGCTTTCGAGTACGCGTACGTACGTAGATTTCTTGCAGCGGAGGTGTCATTCACGAGCATTGATTCACAACCAGTACGCGCAGGCAAAAAGTCACGACTGTGTCAAGACTCAAACCACGAAACGACGTGCCTCTGACGGTTTTCAATCCGTGCCATTGACAATCACCGTCAGCATGAAAACCAGGAGTCGGGTTAGCCTAACCGTTAGGTACGTTATCTGCTCTTCTCGTCAGAAGTCAGGCCCAGCAATCCTTGTTTCTGCGCTACGTTGTTGAAACCATTCACAACTTGCGAGGCGCATTGGAATTTGGGCGCATTGGAATATGGATGCACATGGGTGCAACATTCAAGGTGGCATGCAGAGATACTAGATAGTACAGGCTTGCGTGGAGCAGAGCAAATAGCAATGCAGCAGCTACTTGTAGGGGCGTAAGAATCTTCAAAGACCTCTGGTTCCACAGCAAATGGCGCGCGAAAGGGCTGTCCTGGTGCTCAATGCTGGCAGTTCGTCCCTCAAGTGAGATGCCAATCAATCTCGGCTGTATAGTGGATAGTGCATGTCTGGTTCGATTGCAAGGGTGGTTTTGCAGTCTTGTGAATTGGTTCTGTCGTCAAGGATTCAGCAGATTGCCAACTAAATATGGTCACAACCACTCCCCATCTGGTTTGGAACAGGCAAACCCTTAGGATCAGGGAGGCATTCAAGTGCTTCCTGAACATGGACAATGACATTTGGCTCCACGATTGAGTGCAGGTATGCCATATACAATTTCCTGAAGGAAGGGACCATTAAAAGGACAGTGCAGGGTCTGGTAAGAGGTCGCTGACATCCCTGCTCATATTGTACCGGTTGGACAACAAGGTTTCTCTGTATCAAATAGCTGCCTGAAAGGAGAATTGAGACATGCATCTGAGAACATTGCTGCTCCTGCCACGCAAATGACGAGGGGCAGGTTCAGGCATGTTCAGCATTTGCCATATCTACCTATCCCTTGTTAAGAGTCTACAACTTGCAGAGTGGTTATTCTTAGTACAGGCGACTACAAGCTGGCTTCACAACTTCACCCCCACTCCTTCAGGAAAACTGGGACTCAGCTCAATGAAATTTCAATGTGTTCCAGCATGCCTTCGCCCAGAGAAAACGACAGAGGAAGAAATTTGTCAAACAGGTGGAGCAGAATGGCACCAGCAGGCGCTCCGTCAGCGAATGACCTTCAGCTAAACTGGGACTCAGCTCAATGGACTGTCAATGTGTTCCAGCATGCTTTGTTCCAGAGGAATCGACTGAGGAAGTGATCTGTCAAACAGGTGGAGCAGATTGGCACCAGTAGGAGCTCCATCAGCCACCACTCGCTGACTGGAGCCCCAATCCCGGGAGCTGATGCTGCTGGCAGTGTCAAGCTGGCTACCGAGCTCGCAGATCACAAGGTTGCGCTGCAGAAGGCCACAGAGTACATGCACCATGAAGCGAACCTGTAAGTTCACTTTCTGCGGCCTGGTCTTTGGTGGCGAATGAGATTAAAGCAGAAGAAGCTGAGGAGAAAAGTCTTCCTGTCGTCTCCTACAGTCTTGGCGAATTTCGATTCAGGGTGCCTGAGTAGGCAAATAAGGTGGGGCAAAGAGTCCATCTTGACCAGCACTCTTTGCAATCCATTCTGCATGTACACTCTGTCCCTCAAGCCAAGACTTCATACGATTTCAGTTGAGACACACGTCATGCGCAAACCAGAAGTAATCTTGGACGCACTGGATCGAGCCATCGATTATTGTTTTGTCGGAGACATCTGCGCTGGAACCGTAACAGTCTCTCACCTGAGGAAAGTATCACAATAAACTGACACATGGTCTCTTCTGCAGCCACATTGCTGGCGTTGGTCATCGCGTTGTGCACGGAGGCGAGTCGCTGACCGCCTCCACTCTGATCGACAAGCGAGTCAAAGGGCTCATCCAGGAACACAGCGCTCTCGCACCCCTCCACAATCCGCCAAACCTGGTCGGCATCGAAGTCGCCGAGCAGCTGTTTCCAGTTCCCCAGGTCCGCCTCTTGCTCGTCTTCGAAGGTCTGTGCACAGAGGTGTCAACTGCCGTGCCGAAATGAAAAATGTTAGCTGTGCTTATTCTCTCTTGATCCCGAAGCACGCGTCTCATCTCTCAATTGCCATGGGCCTAGCCCTTTAAATAAAGTTCTCGAAGTTGCCCACTCGCAGCCTCTTGTGTTCAACAAGCCCTGTGCGAAGCCGCTTGTTGCAGAGACTCGCCTGCTGGAATTTTAGACCTCGAAAGAGATTAGCCCCCATCTAAGCGGACTGAGGTCTGGGCAAAGGCTTACTTGACACCTGGGCATCATCTCGTGACTGTCGCTCGACACCTTCCGGACCTCCGTAGCCGATTCTCATTTCGACCAAAGACTTTTTCCACTTCGACCGAAGTGTACAGAGATGTCATCGCTGGCCCCGAATCTGATGGTGCGGATTACCGAGGGCCCCCCAGGACTAAAATCGAAAAAGTGGCCGTAAGTTTGAGACTTTCTTGACGCCCCAAAAACGCTTCGATCCCCCATCCCCAGGTCGCCGTCTTTGACACCAGCTTCCACTCCACCATGCCTGAAGAGGCCTACACATACGGCCTTCCCTTCTCCCTCTACAAAGAGCTCGGCATCCGGCGTTACGGTTTCCACGGCACCAGTTACCTGTACCTTACCAGGGAGACCGCGCGACTGCTGAACAAGCCCCCCGAAAAGTTGAACGCCATCATGTTTCATATTGGGGCGGGCGCGAGCGTTGCGGCGATCAAGGGCGGCGAGAGCGTGGACACGTCCATGGGGGTGACACCGCTCGAGGGGCTCGTAATGGCAACCAGGTGAGAGACTTTGATTTGGTGTCAAAGGTCCCTAATCGAGGTCTGCAGAGGGAAGCGAGGATGGGGGGGGAGGTACTTTTGCGACGAGGTTCCTCGTTCTGGCGTGTCAGAGCAAAAATCTCCGGCTTGGAGATCTTTCTGAGCAGTTGACCCAGTGAAGACGACTCAAGTTTTTCCAAAAGGTCTTTGGGCTTGGAAGCACTGCAGAGGTTCGTGATGGTGACCCTTTGGTGCAGTAAGGCCGAGACGCTTATTGACGGAATTTTGCGAGCGCCTTTAAATGTCAATTTACAGGTCAACTTAATCCTCGAAGTCATTGCTACTGTGGCTGTGTAGCCGAATGCCAACATCTGCTTCGAGGAGTTACTCTCCACTATCAAGCCTGTTGTAAGAATTCACACTTTCTGTCGAACAACGAGCCTCCGACCCTGCCCCAGGTGTGGAGACGTGGACCCCAGTCTGGTGAAGATCCTGAAGGACCACAAAGGGCTCTCCCCGGATGACGTCGACACCCTGATGAACAAGAAGAGCGGCCTCTTAGGTAAGCAGAAATGAAGATTCTCCTAGGAGCGGGGAGCGGGATCCTCCTAAATGGACGCCGCATCCTGTCGACTCTTGGCCGATGCATTCCCGATTTGTGAGTGCAGAGCAGAGTACAGCAGAGCGTATTCTGCGGTTTAGACCTTCGAACTTGTCTAGAAACGATGCTCGATATCTTCGAGGAAATCTTTGACTTCTTACCAGAGTCCCGTGTTCCGTACCCTGAAAGATGCCCTTCACTTCTCTATTACCTAAGAAGCTGCAGGTTTTCTTTTTGTCCGTTTGAAGGGTCCCGAACGGTTCCGAAGCGTTGTCTACCATGACTATCTGCGGGAATCTCCATCGTATCCCAACGGTTGACGTCCTTCGGAAGCAAGCACGAGCAGTTCGCAGGTGCCCACTTTTGCCTGTGCTTGCAAATTTCCCGACGTCCCCGTTATTGAAGCAAACCCCCGCAGGACTGACCGGGACGAGTGACATGAGAACGGTGGTGGAGAGAGCGGCAGCAGGCGACGCTCAAGCGGGGCTCGGACTCAAGGTTAGAATCACCAACGGCCGTGCAATCCGTATTCCTACCACAATCATTTGCAATCGCTGCATTGGAATATGTATTGACTGCTGACGAATACTTGCGCTGACCTCTTTAAAGAGAGGGACCGAATCTGGCCGCCGTAATCTAGCCTTGACATGCCAGGGCTCTGAGATTCCACTCTACGCCTGCGCTGTCAAGCTTTGGGCGAGAGATTGCAGACTGAAGCGCAGACGTCAGGATCCGTTCTGGTCATTCTGCTCTCATCAAAGTGGCGGAAGCGACTCTTGTTTTCACTGTCCTTGCCCAGCGTTTCCAAGTTTTTCAAAGATCTCGTTACTGTTGCTTGCAAAAGCGTAGACGAAGGGGAGCTCAGCATCCGCCACGTGTGCACAGGTTTGGGTTCACCGGGCAAGGAAGTACCTGGGCGCATACCTGGTGCATTTGCGAGGCGACGTAGACGCGATCGTATTCAGCGCTGGGATCGGCGAGCGGTCCGTGGTCGTGCGGCAAATGATCTGCGAGGGGTTGGAGCGGTTCGGGATTGAGATCGACAACGCCAAGAACGAGGACGTGAAGAAGAAGGGCGGGGACATCTCCAAAGACGGCTCGCGTATCAAGGTAATCGAAGAAGTTTCTGTTGCGGTGTAAACGAGAAAATGAGCGATCGTGTGGTAGATAGACTGCTGTGGCCGAACCGGATTACGAATCATGCGTTTTGAGGAGATCCAGTTTGTGAAGATTTGTGTCCCGGTAGTCCCGGACCTCCTGTGTCAACTGTGACCGCTCACAATGGTCTTGTATAGCATTCGCAACCGCAACGAGAAATTTGGACTGAAGAGTAGCCGCTCACTTTCAGCAATCTTGTGGTCCAAAGGCTCCGAATCAAGAATCGGGGTCTAACAAAGTCCAACATCTATAGTCACAGAAAGCTTGAATGGTCTCCAGAAATACGGCAATCCATCAGTTCGGGCGATGCACTCTTGTTGAAGAGGCCGGATTGCACTCGTTTGGGCTGTCAAGACGATTGTGGACTCTAGTCAAGTCGGCCCTTCTGGATATGCGGAATTCGTGTTGTCAGCATTCGCTTCCTCTTTACCTTGCTCTCTGGATGGGCTTTGCATTCCCGAGGCTGCGAGATTCAAGTCCGGCAGCAACCGTGCATTACTGTGCGTGTTTGTAGAGAGAACACTAGTTGCTGCTTACCTTATATCCGGCTTGGATAAAAAGGAAGCCCACACCAAGTAAGGGCAAGCATAACGTTCTTGCTTGTATGAGCTTATCTCGAGGTCTGCAGCAAAAGCGAGTTTGGAGTGAGGACTTTAGCAGTTGATAATGTTTCTGTGAGGCTGTCTCCTTGCAATCAAAGAGTTTCACATCCTCTTTGATGAAGGCATCTTTTTCGCGTTCGCAGGTTCTGGTTGTTCCCACTGACGAAGAGTTGTGCATAGCCCAAGAAACAATCAGAGTAATTGACACAGTAGGTTGATAACGTCGGCGTCAGAAGGGTTGTTAGTCACAGAAATGGTAGTATACCTGTAAACTATAGCTGTAAACATGGCGACCAGAGGTAGCACGAGGCACGCGTCTGACGATGTTAGATGCACGCGTCTGACGAGTTTAGATGTCATGTAGGTTTTCCCAGCCCATCGTCAACTTCGCAGGCCGCCCGCAAAGTATCAGCGGTCCCAGTATGAGAGAACATAGTAATAGTGTGTATGGTTTGGTCCTGATATCGAAGCGAACCTTCAATTACAGTCAACTAACTGTGCATTCAAACGATAAATGAAGGCATCCGACCACCGTGAATCATCACTAAAAAGCCTTTGATTTCTACGTTGGACTTCAGAAACTAGATCCTCGTATCGTGGTTTTTCAAATCAAACACGCGCTGTAGCTAAACAGGCATAATAGGCTCCTTCAATGGCATACAAACGTTTAGGAGTAACCGTTAAAGTACGTTATGCGGCGTGACAGCTAATTGAATGTCATCTATTTAAGTTCCTATCAGTTAGTGACCCGGCGGGCTTGCAAGAGCTATATCCGAGATCATGCATGAAGCTGACTGGCTTCAACTTGTTCCCACATGACGTACTGGCTTCCAATGCATGGCTCGAGTTACTGGCAGGCGACCAGGCCAGCTAAGTTCGCTTCAGGGCGGCCTCGATCGTAAAGGACCCGGGGGCGGCTGCACCGTGTAGAGTCCGGATCAAGTCAGTGCAATTAAAACGGCCTATAAGACGGCCCTAAAATTTCCTGTACAAAAGGTTGATAAATGTAATGATCGCAAGTTGCACATGTATGGCCCAACATGCGCGCTTTGTCGGCTAATGACTCGCGGGCCCGGCCAATGATGCGTGCCAGTTAAGAACATGGCGAGAACTCGCTGGCATGCTGCTTGAGCCATTATTTCGATTTAACCTATGCCTAGATTTGAAAGAGCTTATATGATGATATGTTGGGATAACAAATACTGCATGCAGCGCGCGTTGCAATCATGTGGCCACAATGAAATGATGTTAAGAGCAGCTCGACCATCATTGCGAGCAGGATCATTGCGTCCGGACAGGCACGTTGACTTTGTCGAGAGAAGTCAAGAGCTGAATTCAAATTCAGCTTGCCAAAAGATTGATATAGATCACTTCCATAATTATACCTTATACCTTTAACACAGCCGATATGCGAGGAAGGGGATATGTCCCTGCCGTTCTCGTCCTCTTCAAAACACGGATTTTCGAGAGACCCTGGTATACTTAAGCTGCCAAAGCTCGCCCTAAAACGAAAGCAGAACACCGACCTTACTCACCAACCGCGGTTGAGTACTGCAGTGAAACATCCGTCAAACATCGAAGAAGAATTGCACTTTCCGGATGAGCTTTGCTTTTGCTCGGACGTTCCCCTACTTTCGACAATCTTTTCCCCCAGAAGCCTTTGCACCACCTGATGCATTCCACTTTACTCTGCATATCAACCGTTCTCCATACTTTGCAACGCTTCCCCTTCTCGCTGCTCTTGACTCCCGTTCACACAGCCTTGCCCATTTTCACCCCCTTGCCCATTCACACCCCCTGGCTCTTGCCCATATTTGCCATCGAGCCTGTCAACATCTTCTTGCAGATCGACGTTCTCATGCCCGTCTGCTTCTTGCACATTGGTCGAAATCTCAGGCGCGTTCCCCATTTCGTGGTCGTTCGCACCAGTCTGCACATTTAAACTTGCTACCCCAGTCACAGGCTCCTGCCTATTCACACCTTCCACAAATGGGGTCCCCACCCCTCCTTCCCCCTCCTTCCGCCTCCCCTCCCCTCCCTCCCCTCCTTCCCCCTCCCTGTGTGCCACCCCCCCGGTGTTCAGTGTCCACACCTTGGGCGCAATATCCATCCGTCCGGCAGGGGGGTGTAGATCAGGCCTGAAAACCACCCCCCTAAACGCCTGCCGCTTCTCTCCCACACGCAGCGTCACAAAATACCCCACGTCAAACATGCCGTCGATCATCCCAGAAACGGGGGTCCCGATGAGTGCCGCGGCAGGGCTTCCATCGCCCCCCGTTGCATCAACGTGCTGCCCCGGTTTACTTCTCTTGGGTTTGACTAATCCCGGCAAGTGCTGTAGCAGTGTCTCCTTGTCTTCCGGCTTGCTCTGCTTCAGCGCGAGCGCCAACAGGTCCACCTCGTTCTTTCGCTTCTTCTTTTTAGCCTTCCCCTGAGCTTCTTTCACCGCCCCCAGTTGCAGCAACTCCTCTCGCTCCTTCTGAGCCTGCTGTACGAACTCATTGCGCTCGTCGTCCGCAAGCTTTGCCCACTTCTTCCCAATCAGGCGCTCAATGTCATAGCCGGTCTTCCCCGGATTCTGGTCCTTCGTCTCCTTTCGCACCTTAGCGGCGTACAGGTTGAATGCACGCAGGTTTACAGACTTGCGACTAACTGGTGGCTGTGCAGAGTCCGTTGCCCTCTGGTCTGGGGAAGCCGCCTTTGATTTCCTGTCCGCTTGGGACTGAGCAACCCCATTGGCGGCTGCGCCCGCAGAGGGACTCACTTCTGGCGGAGAAGAATCCATTCAAGCAGCAATGATATCTTGTGAGGCAGTAAAAGCTCTTTTAATATCAGCGCAACGAGGATTACGCTTCTTGCATTCTCTGTACAAATTCTGCAGGAAGGCAGTCAGCTGTTCGTGTCAGCCACCATTCACAGTGTCAGCTTTTCTAAGATATGTATCCTAGTACCCAGTAAAAACAGTCCTCTTCACTTGTCCCATGTGCTGCATTCAACAAGCTCCAGCTGCTCCACTACGCAGACGACGCGCTCCACTGGCACAGGCAACAGGCCAGCTAGGGCCCCGGGCAATGGGATACCGTAGCCTGATTTCGTATGGAACCCTAATACTCCAAACCCCAAACCTCGTGAAGGGGGGGCGGGGTCGCGTCGGCCGCGCGCGGCCGCGCGGGATTGTCAATCGAACCCTCAGTGACTAAAGACGGTTCAGTGACAATTGAGGTGCCGTGGCACTCACATCTACCTATCTTTGAGTTGCCTTGACCAACGACCATAGATCTTATTGATACTCTTATACTGCTATTCTGATTGAGATATTATATCCTTACCGTACCATGCACGCGCACGGGGCGGCCACCGACTCAATTCGTCCGACCGGCGAGATTGATGCTCGCGTTAAATCTGCATGATTCAACGAATTGGACCATTCGATTCAGTACCTAAAAAGGTTTGGAAGATTCAGCCAGGGATGCAATTTGATCTAGATCTAGCTTTCCAAGCTTTAATAGGCCGTCTGCAGTAATTTGGAAAATGTAGCCGGTGCACTTACGCAGTCATTGGGACTGCGTGCATTGTCCCAATGACGTAAACGAATCTCATAGCTGGCATACTATATGGTCACTGCGTACAATTCTGATATAGTATCGTCGACCTTATGCGATTTGAACATCCAGCTCAATCTGCCATTGGCGGCTGGCTGACCATGATTGAACTTAACTCTGCAGTGGAGATTCGTGAAACCGGAGCTCGCAGCGGTCTTCAAGGAAAACAATGTTGATTCAAATGTATTTATCTATCGACTGCAGTTTTACGCTATACTCCAATGTCACGTTCAATATTGCTGCAGAAAACATGTCATTCAAGCCGCTATACAAGCTAAACTCGAGACTGGAAGGTCCAACATCTTTGTGCGATTGAGCGAACCACCACAAAAACCCAGGGAAAACTCACCTGCACCATTTAAATCGGCCAAATGTAAACTCTATCCACTATGGAAGTCGGGCATATCAGGTGTCTCCTGGTCAATGTCGCGTTGCTCAATTTCAACTGGAGCTTATCACTCTATATATTATCAGCGACCGTGGCATAGGGGTTCACAATTGGGGCTCCTCGAGGAGTCCTCGTGATCTCAGCGGACGCATCAAAGTCCACCAGAAACTCGTCAACCTCTCCCTGCAACACAAACACCTCCTTGTCAGCTCATGTGCTAAAAAATAGCCCCTGGCGCCTGAGCACCCAAGCTGTAGGAAAAGCGTCCATCTCTGCATCTGACTTCAAGACATGCAAAGCTTCGCGTTCCAGATCTTCACGTTATTGAACGCTCCTATACAGATTCGGCCAGTCCTACTTACTCAACCCCTGACATGGGTGCGCTGGATGCGATGACTGGTCACAAGCAGCAAAGTCGCGTTTCCGTATCGAAGCAGCAAGTTGACGTCGGCCACCTACAACAAGGCCGCAACGTTTGCGCTTCTGTACTTTCACGGCAACGAACATAGAGAGCGTTTTCACACCTTCCCCTGGCGCAGCAGCAACGGTGTAGCCCCCGTCATGTCCACGACAGTCGAAGGGGTGGCCATGCGCTGCCCGCCGTCCACCACAAAATCCACACCCTGGACGTCGACAGAAAAGCGGGTTTGATCTGCTTCTCGGGCCTCTTAACCCCGCACCCAAGATATCATTTTCGGGGGAGTGTTCGAAAATTCGGACACGGGCGGGGAATATAGTGTATCGTCGAGAACCATAGACTTCGAACATGATGAACTGCAGACTGGCCGTGCAACATCTCAGATGCGAGGCTAAGCTGCCCAAGCTTGCATACGATACCTCCACGAGCGGTCTCCACAACCCCTGTCCGACCTGGCCCTCATACTAGTTGCATTCTGCGGTAGATCATAGCAACTTAGACATTTCGAATTCGACGCCAGAAGACACCGGCTTGATCGATCTGGGGAGTATCAATTAGAACCCCGCCTTTTAATCTGTGGTATAAGGACGCCCCGCCCCTCGGCACCCCCTAAAGAAACGGATTGCAGCTGCCAGGACGCCTTTCAGACTTGGGGTCGACGGGAAGATCGGCCACTTGAAGTTCACCGGAACCTCTAGCGTAGCAGCTTTCGAACCGAGTCCGATCCACATATCGGATTTTGAGTGGACTTGCCACAATGATTGCGAGCTGCCACGATGACAACCTCTTGAATAGTAACGCACTGCGCTTCTTCCTAGAGGTGACCACAGGTGCGCGTACCTTTTCGCCATTTTTGGTCAGTTTGTACTCGTCGGCTATGTACACGGGGTCCAGCATCCACTCCTCCTCGCTCTTAGTGCGCACGCTGGGAAACGCGGCCCGAGATGTCAATAGAAAGGCAAATTGAACGGCATCGCATTTCGTCATTTGACCGGAATTGAAGGCCCGTTTATCTTTGCACCGCTCTCCCTTTATGCAAGATGGTGGCGAAGGCTCCTTTTTTGAGACTGCTCCAACGCCTCTCATCCGGGCTCATCTTGACTCTACGAACTTGGGATCGAACGGTGATTTTTAAGGCCCTTAAGTGTCGGGATTTAAACCTGTCATGGCATGGGCCGCAGTGCGAGCAGAAGGACGGCAAAAACTAGACGCCACCTCGCACCTCTCTCGCTGGTTGCCACGGCTTTCCCACCAGAAGCACATACGGATGCACATAGCGAACGAGAGCGGAAGTTGTCTGGTATACCGACGTTACATCAGACAAGCTCATACCAGCCACACAACCTCGGACCAGAAACGACTTCGCTTTGAGGTCTCGACACGAAACTGAGTAACATATACAGCGCTCCTTCTTTCCACTCTGCCAGCAGGCACATCTTGAACGTCGCCTCTTTGCAAGGGCAGTAAACGACTGCTTACCTCGTACAGAGAAGAGGCCGATCCAGCCGCTCGAGAAGGGCGGCGCAGATGGGGTCCGCTGGCATACGGACCCCGACGCTTTTGCGGGGGGCGCAAGAGGCCGCCAGGCTGCCGCCGAAGTTGGCGCACTGCTTCGGGAGGGCCTTGCTGGCCTTGAGGATGAAGGTGTACTGGGGAGAGCCGGAGCGACGGTCAGCGAAACAGGGCCTAGACAAACACCGGCCATGACGCATCAGTGAACAAGCTCTAGCCGGTCGTGCAATTCTGTAGGCGCCTACCAGGAGTCGAGTCACAACCTCAACAGCACATCCTTCTACGTTCGCTTAGTCCCTCTTCACTCGCTGTCTTCCACCCGATGTAAACCGCAGTCATTACAGATGCTTTACGCCCTTTTGGCCGCTTAACTGTTTTCCCTACGAAATCTCACAAACAGACCAAGGCTTTAGCTGAATGCAACGCAAAGAGTCACCGTCCATTTCCAGGAAACAGCCTTCTAACGCCTGCCAATCGCAGAGGCGAAACGCTCGTCTCCGGTCGCGAGATCTCCTTTGGTGCCCTGACGCTCTCATGGAAAATCGGACGAGTTACTGAAGACTCACCGGGCCAGGCAGGTACTGCTTGACGACTTTGAAGACGTTGAAGGAACCCTGGCCGCTGCCTTTGGGAAAGCCCAGCGTGTATGTGTCGATGTCGGCAAAGTTGCGACACAAAATACTCAGGGGCTGCGGAAATGTACACACGAAGTTGTCTTTATACTTTCAATCGAGATGGTTGCCTGAAGCGGCACTCACTCAAATGGACGAGATGAGGCGGATTTCGTGGTCAAGCGACAGAGGCTGACCTCAGAAGCTCAAAGGATGAAGAAGGTTATCCACTTCGACGTGGAATGTGCTCTCACAAAACCACAAATCCTAGAAGCGCTTGATGGTTGAAAGTGAGATAGATAAATACCGAGACTGGTTAGTACCTAGTATGGTGCGCCTCGAAAAACCCCCTCTAACGTGGCAAGTAAGACTTGCGCATTACCATCTGGCAACAGAGCAAACATATGAAGTGTTCGGTTCAACAACCAGGAGGCGAGTGAAATTATTGCAACACGTGTTTTCTATGCAAGGATAGTATGAGAATGTCTGCTGATATGGCTCCACATGCGACTTACCTTCTTTGGGTCCAGGTCTTTTATCCTGCAACAAGAAACTGGCAGGATTCAAAAAGTGTGCCTTTCGACTTCATTAACATGAACGACTCTATATCCCAATTGTTGTCGCCTGCCTCTACTTTCTGTAAGTCCCCCCTGTCTTGCCCATAGGCAAGGGAGCACGTAATCAACAAGCTTGGGATTGAACAGGAGAATCTCCAATGACTGGTTGCTGTTACCTGGAGTGGTAGAGAACCCATGCGAGAGCAGAAGAAATTGCTGAAAGCTTCTGTCAAGCTGGATGCACTTCAGATGACAGCACAGTCCAGCTGTTGAACAGGATAGCTCGACAGAAGACACTGGTGCTGATAGAGGCAGTTCATTCCTTCCAATTTAGATTCATGGCCCGTTTTCTCCACTATATGAAGGCCTGTAACTCTCAAATAAAAGGCTGGACGCACCTGTAAAGTCTATCCACCGCTGCCTTGTTCTCTAGGTCACACACGAAAGCATACCTGCAAGATAACAAGGGTGTAAGACGATATCAGACCAGAACTCCCATGTCTGGACATGCGGCGAAATGTTGCAAAGTCCAATTCACGTCCCAGCGCCTTTTTGAGGAACTGTGCAACTTCTTGCCTGAACCAAATGAGCGCAATCATAAAACCAATCAGGCAAACCCTTGCACATCAGTAGCAGGACCACTCAAGCAGTTGGCTGCAGCACCAGAAGTAGAATCACAGAAGTTGAAAGACCCTGCATGTTGCAGTTACACTCACTTTGCCATACACAACAGGCTGAAACTTACATCGTGTCTGTTGGTATAACCCCCACCCCTCCTCCTTTGATGGCGTCTGCAATCTGGTCCAGCTTCCAGCCATCAGATGCGTCCTGACTGACCTCCACATAGACACAGTCTTCCAACTGCAAGAAAGTGGAACACAATTTGACAAACCTTTTGCAGCCAAGTGATCAGAAACAGCAGTAATCGTGACTTAAGTGCCCATTGAATCCTCCTGCAGCATCTGAGCAGTTCACTTCTTTGAAGTTGCAACTTCAGTCTCGAACAGGGCAAGCACGCTCACATCTCAGTGTTCAGGGTGCTGATTCCTTGAAGCTCAAAACGACTTCCAAGGAAACCAGTGCTTTGTCCAAGATGCATCGGGGCACGCATTAAATCTCAATTCTCCAATTCAGCAGACTGTCCACAACACTTTGAAACTCAAGACGCTGCAAGCCTCACCTTCTCTCCCCCACCCGACCCAGCATACTTCAACCTCTTGGGATTGCGCTTGGTGACCGCCTCAATTCTGGCTGCTCTGCAAGGTCGCACACGCTCCCTTGCATTCAGCCCCAGAAGCCCGTGAACTAGTAGAGCCAAACTCTTGGGAATTCCTAGAAAGTTGCCATGGTCGGGAAGCAGCCTCCCCTGACAATGCTGACAGGGCGTCAGGCCAGGACTGAGGGCGCTTGCTTGGCGTCCGTCAGGTGAATGAAGGGGGGAGAGTGAGTGAAGAGGGAGCCGTTGCAGACACCTCGCAGAGGCCGCCATGGTGCTGAATTCTCGGAAGAGGAACCAAAGCTCAAGCAGTTGACGCACCAAGGCCTTCCTTCCTTAGGCTTTAAGTTTGGTGGCTTCTTCAACTTCAAGTTCTTGAGATCTGCAACTTCCGCAAGCTCAGGACAGCATAGAATTAGGGTTTCAGATTCCAACTTTGCCTCAGCGTCAGATCCACGTGGCAATCACGTGAAGGAAAAGATTTGTCAAGCAAACTCTCCTGAGGTCTGGTTTGTCGAATGCTGTCCCCGCTGGCACGTGACTCACTTCCATGTCATTCGCGGGGAAAAGGCACCAATGGCAGCAGCGGCTCGCAAGCAGTGCTCGCATTGCACAATGCATTGCAAATTCGTGCAAGGGGGCACCAATGTCGACCTGCAAAAGCTTCTCATTCTGCAGCTGAAAAGAGAAGTCTGCAGGTAGCCTGCCATGGCGGGCTTCCCCAGGCACGCAGTGACCGGCGTCTTGAGCTGGTTGATGCGCCAGCACACAACCACAAAGCATGCAGAGTTTCGCTGCGCAGCCACACTGATCAGCGCGCATTGGGAATTGGAGCCTCTTAATCCACGCAGCTCATACTCCACATCAACAGCTTTCAACAGACCCGGGGTTTTGAGTGATGTGTTGTGCCGTCCTCAGAATGCATTTTGGAGGCATGCATCAGCAAATGCTGCAAGTGATCAGCGTCGGGGAATCCAGAGCGAGTGTCTGTACATCCACCACACTGGGGGGTATGGCCGGCACTCAGATGCGGTTCCCATTGGTTTTGCTTACGCTCTGGAGCGACACGAGCAAGACATTGGCTTCTTCAGGCCAATTGCGACATCGAAAAGTGCCCGGGGGGAGGTGATCAGCCGGGTGAGGAAGTTAGCAACCACGGTTGTGCATGCTTTTGGAACCAATCTGGCTGGGCTGATTGCATGGAGCTCAGTGCAGCACATGCGGAAAGCTGGAATACCAGAGGGGAAGGGCAAACCAGACATAAGCATCAAGACTGCTGGAGATCGCATCAGGAGCCCCATCGCTGCCTAAGGGGTTGACATCCAAATTGCAGCTCCTAACCTTTTCACATCAAAGATTTACAGCAGACTTGAGCTTTCCAATCAACTCTTAAAATGGTGGTTGAGAATTTGTTGAATCAGCAGTCTACATGTTCCCTCGGATTCTCCAGGAATTCGATCAGCCGATGCTATATGCATGCCAAAATGGTTCGTCAGAGGTTGCAGCGTGCACTAACCTCAGGTTGAAGGCACAACAAAGGCCCCTGTCCCAAGGGTGGTACACGTAGAGAAGTCCCCTTCTCACTTTTTCACTACAATCCTGTGGCCACAGGAGTTTGTGTCTCTGATTGTCGCTGCGACGAACTTGTATCAAGGGCTTACAAATTAGAATCAACCACATCCTGGGTCTAGAACAAACTGCAAGGTCACAGGAGTTACATTCTATGTATGCAGGTTTTGGAGCTCAAGGACGACAACCCAGCAGACACAATTGCATTCCACCAGAGCGAAGCATTTGAGTACCTTGCCACAAACAGATCCGACGAGTTGCTTGAGAAGATACTGCAAGGTGAGCCCATTCAAGCTATGACTGAACTGGTTCCAAGCTCTTCTTTTTCCTGACCAAACACTCTTCTCGCTCTTTCCGTGAGCGAGTTTCACGGAAAGGGACTTTTCAAGGTAAATGATCATCAAGGCAAGTGCCTTAAGTTTTGAAACTCAAATAGCAAACGCTATCGGTGCCCTGTAGACGATGCATTCAAATTCGTTCCAACCGCTGCAACGTAGCGGGTGGAATGTTGTACCCCTTACCTGCCTCTGTTGCAAGTTGTCCAAGTCAATTCTTTTGGAAGCCAAAGCCCGTTTTTCTAAGCCCTTTTCCATCCTGCAGCTTACGAGAAGTACAAGAGGCAACACAAGTTTGTACTGTGAGTGTCCTTCCCTACTCCTACAGTTTTGAATTTTCGCCGCGAACAATCTTTACCAGAAAGCTTCTCATACGCACAAGCTTCGCCTGCTCGATGATGCAGACAAAGATATAACCCGGATTATTTGTCCACGTTTTCCATTGTCCGACCTGTAGAGTCGGTCTTGAACAATTCGGCGCTTCATTGTGAATTGCGCTGCCAGTCGGCAAATCCTTAATGCTGTTTTCAACAAGGTCAACTGCTCGTCAGGAATGACCTTGAGGTTATTCAACTGCTCCCCTCTTGCAAGTCACAGCGTTCGGCTTTCTATGGAAAGCATCTGATAGCTATTTCATGCAGCATCGAAGGCACTTCTTTTGAGACAACCAGCTTCCTGTAAAAAGCATCCATTACATGATTCATGCAGCATCGAAGGCACATCTTTCGGGGAAGTCAACGAGCGCGTCGATGTGGACGCCCTCAATGCGCGCATCTGCTCCATGCTCGGCGCCCCTGCCATCTTTGCCATCAACTGTGCGCGCCTGACGACGCCCTCGGGCGAGTCCGGACCTGCGAAGCTAGCCCCCCGCCAAGTCCCAAATGTGGAAAAGGAGTTTCAGGAGCATCTGGTAAGGGCCTCCCTCAAGTTTCTAACCTGTTCCCCTTATGTATCAATTCTTTCATGGTCTCGGAGGTTCTAGTTTATGATTGTAGGGGGACTGTGTGATGGCCAAGATTATGTTGCTTGTCTATCTCTTGTCGCTGCGAACTTGACTTGCGGGCTTGTAAGCACATGAGATGCCTTCAAAGACACTCATGCAGGGCACAGCTCGAAACCCCCGTGAAGATAAATGATCAGAGCCGACTCGCAAGCGCTTGTAGTCTTGTCAGTAGTAGCTGCAGTCGGAGAAACAGTAACAGCTGCAACCGGTTCTTTCCTTCTCAAACGTCCTAATATTTTGGCAAAGACCTCCTGATAAGCTGTGAAACTTTTTGATACTCTGTCCGGACGTTCTGTTATGTTGTCCAATATGTCCTGATCTGATTCTGCAGTGTCCAAATTATCGTCTGAGACGTCCAAACAATCCCATGTCTAAAAAAGCCGTCAGCTCGTCCTCACGCTGACAGTCGTGACTAGCTTCAACTCCAATTTGAAACTCCCTCCAACGCATCCAATCCGCTGATGCCAGGTGGCGGCCAGTCGGTTGTCCCAGGCGGCCTTCGCCAAGGAGAACGTGGAAGTGGTCGCGGCGTTGGCCCATAGAGTGCCCGGGGATCTGGTGAACACACGGGTGCAAGGGGCGATGCGCCAACAACTAGGGGAGGCGGGGCTCCTGTACGCGGGCGCCATACCTGATGACGACTACATCAACGCTGCGACGGTGAGGGGCCTTCATCGTTGTAAGGTTCTCGAAAAACGGGAAGGAAAGGCAGTGAAGATGAGTGTCCAAAGGGTGCTGGCGGGGTGTCGTACTGAGCTCAAGTCAAACGGGAGAGTGCTTGATCATCTCAGGGTAAGTTCGAATCTCCTCACGCAGACCGTCCATCTCGTCTGGTCTGCAGAATGTTTGTGATGGTTGAACGTAGTGGATCAAGGATCTTGCAGGGTTGCACGGGGCGACATCCAATCGAATTTGCTAGCATGCGCAGTCGGGGAATCTTCTGTTGTCGGCGTTGACGTGTGACGACCGTCAAAGGCTGACGTCACGCTGACCAAGGGCCGCTTCTTCCCAGGTGGTGGACGTGCAGAAGGCTCTCGACGCCAAGGACATGTGACGTCTGTCGAGTGCTGACGTCACTCTGACCAAGAGACAGATCTTTTCAATTTTCAGGTGGTGGACGTGCAGCAGGCTCTCGGCGCCGAGATTCTGTACGGCGGCCAGTCGCCCCCCCAGATGAACACGGAGGTGACGCAATACGTGGTGGCCACGCTCAACCTCCAGGAGCTGCTGACGTACTTCCCCAAGCACCTGGAACCCACCAAGGTGCGTGGCTGGCCCAGGATTCCTTCATCGAATCCAAGAAAGATTATAACAAGCCAAAGATGATTTGAGGGTAACCGTTTTGGGACGGGTGGCTTTAGTTTGGGGGGGCAGGGTGGCTGGAGGTGCGGAGCAGGTACTTTTTTCGGTTACGGTTCTAGTGTTAGTCGGAGCTCATTGTTATCTTGGCTTAGCGTTATTCTTTCAAAAAGTATCAAAAAGTCTTAGACCGCTCTTTGCGAATCTTTCGGGATACTCCTGGTGTCCAGTCCTAAGCAGACAGTTTCGTGGCGTCGCTGGAGTAAGATGCTGGCAGGATTGGACCGGTCAGAATCTGTTGGTGGTCCGACTGCGACCCCAAGCACCATCAGTCCCCATTTTTAAGTCAACACTGCAATCAGCCTTACGTGCTACCTGGTCTTTCTCGCTTTCCCTACACAGAAGACGGACTTCGTCGCACAGAGCACAGTAAACCTCAATGTTGTTTCTCAGAACTTTGACACGTGGCAGCCCTGTAAAATCTTGAGTCCTAACACTTTCTCCGCAGGGCGCTGTCGTCATCACCAACGCGGGCCGGCCTGACGTCATCCTGGCGATGCAGGCGCTGCAGAAGACGGCGAAGCTGGCCAACTGCGCAGCGCTTGTCCTCACCGGCGGAGGAGAGTAAGTCGATGCCGATCGGTGAAATAAACAATAGGCTCAAAGTAAAGGACAACGGCAGTACTGAGACGGGCGGGGTTAGCGAGGGGGTTTGCGTGGGTTTGCGTGTGTAGCGCGTGAATTGTCGATTCAGGTCTGTAATTAGCTTGAGGCCTCGTTTTTCATCGCCCTTCCCAGAAGTACAGTAAGTCGGCAACAAGCCGAGTGTCTTTTGAGTGTCCAGCGAAGTCCAGACGGTTATCATGCACGTGCGGGCCCAATTCAACCGGCCGTTCGAAACATTTCAAGAGTCGCTCAGAAGGTTTTTGTGGCAGGGGTCACAAGGACACAGACGACTTATCTTTTGCGTCAAGAGGCTGGCTTATTTCTTTATTCATCACGAGCATCACTCACGTGCTTGGTCTCCGGGAACGATACTTTCAAAGACTTCCCCACCAAGCACCTGCACAACCGCAATCGTTTCTTACCTCGTCAACTAGGCGCCCTTTTCGGCGACCAGGCAGCCCTCTAACCGCGCCTCCCGGTCGCCGTCGCAGGCCCTCGAAGGAGATAGACCTGGTCCTGCGGTCCCACAAGCAGGAGGACTCGCTCCCTGTCCTGCTCGCGCGGCTGCCCACTTTCGATACCGCAGCAAAGCTGTACGGACTCGAGGGCAGAATCCTGCCGTCGTCGGATCGCAAGATCGAGCGAGCAAAGGTGGGGGCAGGGACGATTGTCGGGGGATCCCCCAGATGTCAGTCGTGGATCCAAGGTCGCCTTGGAAGGTCTGAACGAGCTTGTTCTAGGAATGCTTTTGGAGCAGCAGGCTGGATTTGTAAGCTTTGTGGTAACTCCATAGATTTTTCCATTGTATCTGCTTGTTGATTGTGCGTCAATCTTGGTTCAGAGTCGTTCCAGCTCTTGCCCAAGTACTATGATTGTCATGGGCTTTGATCTAGGATTGTCGCGCGTCAAAATACCTGGAATAAAACCGGTCAACTCATAGGTTCAAAACGCACTGCCCCATACTCCGTAAAGCACTGCAAACCTGGGTTTTCGGATTAGGGTCTTAAAGTTCTAGGCGCTTAGGCTTTTAGGATTTAGAAAAACCGTCGCATCTACGGTATCTTCCGCGGTGCTCATCGCGTGGCTCTTTTGCAGCACCTCTTCGACTCCAACATCGACTTCGGCCCCGTCGTGAAGGCGCTGCTCAAGGACCAGCCCACGAAACTGAACCCCAAGCTCTTTGTCTACAATGTAAGCATCCGCGCTCGGTTCTCAACCGTGTCTCCTTCTTGACCGTTCCAAATGCACTCCGAAGCGTCCTTTCTTCCCACCAGAAGCAGCTGTGCGAACAGGCCCGAAACGCGGTCTCGATATCGGGCCCTCGAACGCAAGTTCTGCCGATGGTTTCGCGGATGATTTTGCGCAAACGGCTCGGCCCTCGACGGAAGTAAGATGATTACATGCCTTCACCTGGAGGACAGAGTCATTGAGAGATGAAGGCGGGAGTCTTTGAGATTGGAGAAAGTGTGGACCGCCTGTCATCATTATTGCTCATTTCCAAATGTACGGGGCAAAGGTTAAGAACAGCCGTAACGTCGCTCTGTTTCAACGGCTGTCCTTGTGGCGTCACGTTGACGTCATCAAATGTCTTCAAACACCGATGTGCAAAGCCGCACAGTACGGATCGTTGTAGGGTGCGGTTTGCGCTTCTTCGTAAGACATTGGGTGCGTTGCATGTGCCGCTTGGACCGGCGCACGCTTTCTATCTGCGAAGCAGTCAGATCAGCGAGACGGCATTAACACAACCGCTTTCCTTTGCAGCTGTACAAGAAGGCCGCCAAAGATAAGCAACGCATCGTGCTTCCAGAGGTGCGTCTTGTTCCGCCGCCTTTGGTCTGGCTTTCCTCATTGCTTCAAAAATTGTCGGAATTGAATGAGTGCCTCAAACCTCAGGTCTTATCTGGTCATTCGTGTAGGGACTGCCAAATTACAACGAGTGCCCCAAAGCTTAGGTCATACTTCCTACTCGACAGCTAAGATGTTCGCAGATTAGATCTGACTCCATTGAGTGCAATTTTGTACTGGACCTTGAGTGCATCTCCGTGCTCAAAGATGCCATTCCGAGGTTTTGTTGTGATGGACGTCTAAGTCGACCTGCTCTCTAGCTCCTAGGCGCTCGAACGTTCAGCCAATCCAACCTTCCGTACGTCTGTAGATTCAGATGTCCAACACTGAGACTGACTCGATCCCGACGTGCGCACACCTTCTTGCCAAGCACAGCCGCACATTGATCCTCATGCAGGGCTCTGTCATTTCCATCAACGGGCAGAGCAGGATGCCGACGGCAATGTCATCAACAGAAAGATGCTGACGTCACGATCGGACCCTCGAAACTCAGGTCGCCTTTTTTCTGCAGGGCACCGAGCCGCGCATCATTCTGGCTGCCGCGGAAGCCCTCCGGCGCGGGCTGTGCCATCCGATTCTGCTGGGGCCGGAAGAGGAGATTCTGACGCAAGCGAAACAGTTGCGGGTGGACCTGAGCGAGGCGACGATCATCGATCCGGCAAGCTCGCCGGACCTGGAGAAGTACGTGGATCTGGTGGTGCAGCAAAGGAAGCACAAGGTAAGGAAGCTTAGAAGTTTTGGGTTTCCATTGTTTCAGGGGGTAGGGTTTAGCCAAGCAGCTACGGGTTGACTCGAGCGAAGCGACGATCATACACCGGGCTTCGTCGGTGCAGCAGAGGAAGCACAAGGCAAGGGAAAGCTGGCGTGGCGATAGACTCTGGGGTTAACAAAATGGTATTTGGAAATTCGACTCTGGTGTTGAAAGTCCGGGGCTACGAATCTGGGGTAATACGAGACTAGGGTTATGATTCTGGGGTCCAGAATGCGGGTTTCGAATCAAACTCCACTCGCAATGGCTGGTCAGGCTCGCCGAGAGCAAATACATTCTTCACGATGACACCGGAAAGCGAGGCAAACTGCTGACGCTGTCATGACGTCACCTGCAGGGGATGACGCCAGAGCAGGCGCATCAGCAGCTGACGCAGGACGTGAACGTGTTCGGCACCGCCATGGTGAAGGCTGGTGACGCCAGCGGCATGGTCTCGGGGGCCATACACACCACGGCTAACACAGTGCGGCCGGCCCTGCAGATCATCAAGGTGAATGCGCGCAGACCTCTCGAGTCAGACTGCTCTCTTGCCAAACCTTTATGCAACCCTCGCCAGATGGATTCCGCATTCTCTGCTCCAGATGTTCATTCTGTGCCCCTCCTACCGCATTTGGATTTCGACTCTGTTTCACAAAACGCGGAGCCTGAATCTCCGATCAACCAAAGCGGCCCAAATGCAGTCTTTTCGGCATCCGGGCCCCTCTTTATCGTTCTTTGTCTTTCTCAAGCTCGCTTCCTGTGCCAACCATGCCCCCAGTCCTAACTAAGTAATCAACACATCAGGTAATTCCTCGGACTGTTGCTTGACCCGTTCTTACCTCGGCCTGTAGGGATGGCTAACGAATCCTCGCCAATTGAGCACTCTCTCGTTTCAATTCCTTTGCCGGAATCCTAGAACGTTTCTGGTCTGGAATCCTAGCCTTACCTCCTGACTTCTGACGCGGCTCAGTTCGTTTCTGTAGCTGGCTGACTTACTCGTACACCGCTTTCAGAAGGATGCACGAATCCTCGTTGTTTCCAGCGTCTTCCTCAAGCGCCTCCCCGACCAAAAGCCTTTCTCCGGATCCGTGGCTACTTCCGTACCTTCTTTTCCTGAGACCCTTTACCAAACCCTTGCGGACCCTCTTACCAAACCCTTTTCAGACGGACCCGAGGATCCTCGTCCTTTCCAGCGGCTTCTTTACGTGCCTGCCCGTGAAAGCTCAACTCGAAGTCGCGCTCTACAACTCAACCCGCCTATCCCTCTATTTATCCCTTAACCCCTCGCAAACCTTCGTTTAACCCTAAGCTCGCTAAACCCTCTTTCAGATGGACCCTGGGATCCCCGTCGTTTCCAGCGTCCTCTTCATGTGCCCGATAAAGCCCAATAAAGCCCGAGAAAGCCCAATTGGAAGTCACTTCCGATATCTCATCCTGCCTAACCCTCTTTTCTTACCTTAACCCCTCGCAAACCTTCCTCCAACCCTGAGCTTGCATCTTCACCTTTCTTAAACCTCTTTCATCTAAACCTTTTTAAACCCTCTTTCAGATGGACCCAGGGATCCCCGTCGTTTCCAGCGTATTCTTCATGTGTCTCCCCGACAAAGTCCTGGTCTACGGCGATTGCGCCATCAACACAAACCCCAACGCCGACGAGCTTGCGTCGATCGCCATGGCTTCGGCGGACTCTGCAAAAGCGTTCGGATTGGAGCCACGTGTCGCCATGCTGTCGTACGCTACTGGCGACTCGAACCAAGGTGATGGGCGGTCTGTTTACACCGATTTTGTGGCTTTGGTTACCGATAACCTAAAACACGGTTACCAGCTTTTGCTAAAGCTCTGATGCGCTCGACCGCTGACAAGAAACCCGTTAACCGAGGTAAAACCTTCCCCTTGGATGCGAGCACGCCTGAAAGCAGTTTCCCAAGCGGAAGCCTCCTCTTCGCCTCAGACATTCGCCTCCGATTTTGCCTTGACGACGCAATTCCCCGCTTCTTCCCCTTGCCCATCCCCGACAGACGTCGAGATCGGAGCCGATGCCGCTCGAAAGCCTCCTCTTTGCTTCAGACATTAGCAGAAGCTGTCTTCGTGCCGCAACTCCTCACTTCTTCTTCTCTTTTCCGCCCCGGACACATCCCGAGACCGGAATCCGGTTCCGCTCGCTGGGCTCGCCATCCAGAAGGTCATCGACGCCACCAGAATCGCCCAGCAGCAGCGGCCGGAGCTGGCTATCGAGGGCCCCCTTCAGTACGACGTGTTTCCTTTTCCGCCCCCGACAGATTCCGTTCCGCTCGCAGGTCCCGCCATCCAGAAGGTCATCGACGCCACACGGATAGCCCAGCAGCAGCGGCCGGAGCTGGCCATTGAGGGACCCCTTCAATACGATGCAGCGGTGAACCCTCAGACCGCGAAGACCAAGCTCAAGGGGCGGGCCAGCAAGGTGGCCGGGCAGGCGAATGTGCTCATCTTCCCGGATCTCAACACCGGGAACAACACGTACAAGGCGGTTCAGCAGGTGGGAATGCACGTACCACTGGGGGATGAACTGGAGATACCGGTTATATATGTAAATTTTGGTTTGCGTTTATAGAATATATCCGAAAGATGGTTATTCCTTCGCCTCTTGCGAGCGGCTGCAACGCAACTAAGCGCGGTCTTCCAGCACATGTGGAGGCCGGGCGTTCGGGTAAGTATGCCCAGAATGGAACGTAACAACTCAAAGCGGAACAAGCAAGCAGAAGGCAGAACGACTTGGACTGCTGCAGCGCCGGGTAGAGCAGTGACTAAGAGCTGAGAGATTGTAAAGCTGCTAGGTAGGTAGCGTCGCAACCGTCCAACCTGCACAGGGCAATACCAGTGCGGTATCTTACGCGTTTCCTTGGCCTCTCTCCAAAGATTACCAAGGTAATGGTAGATTTGTAGGGGCGGCGGCCGCATTAAGGCCTGCAAGATCGAGGTCTGTGACAAGCTATCTTGCCTGAGGCTTTCGTCTTTTAGAGACTTGTTCTGGACGACTCACCTTTTACACTCGCTTCTAAACAGGGTCTGACTTGGGGAGCGAAACCGACAGGATTCTGGTTTCGCTTTTATTCAGCTGTAGAATCCTGATCCTCAACTGCTTTCTTGGGATTTTGCAGTCGACGGGCGCTCTCGCGATCGGCCCCATGCTGCAGGGGCTCCGCAAGCCGGTGAATGACCTCAGCAGGGGCTGCACGGTTGCTGACGTCGTCACCACCATATGCCTCACTTCCATCCAAGCACAGGCGCGAGCGAGCGAATCGGGGCAAGCGCCTCAATAGGAGCCTCGAAGCGTTGGACCTCTGCTGGCTGAACAGGTGTCTCACTGTCCGGGTTACCTTTTTTTTGGACGTTGAGCTTGAAGAGCTTACAATGATCTGCAATGAGCTGCACGAGAATCAGGTTCGCCACATGTACATGTATGTTGAGCAACACGCGTTTGACAGTCAAATCACTATAGGCCTGCAATATAGATACGGATATAACCAGCAAAAACAATTACAGCAGACTCCTCTTGCTTTAAAACCTGTTTCCCGGCGACGACAGCATGCATTCCTCTCATGTTGCCTGCATCATGGCATGGATCAACTTGCATCACTTTCCGTACGTAGTCCAGACATTGAACGTGTTCCGGCGGACTCAACGCGTGATGTGCATGGGCTAAAATTTGGCAGGGCATTTGCAACAGAAGTGTTCGCGAGCCAAGTTACATGAAAAGCTCTCTCGAGTTCCCCTCCACCCTCATATGGATACTGCCGAGTAGGCGGCCGCGCGACACGTGTGCATGCATCAGTGGTCGGATCGATCTAGCTGACAAGCTAAGCCCCAATCTCACTCATCAGAGGTTTCAGATGCGATCCCGGCCCGCCGGGCCATGTCCGCACCTGTTTGAGTACATGTTCGACGGCCTTGCAAAATATTCTGATTGTTAGCTAAAATCACTTTTGAGTCTTTTTTAATCCAAGCATAAGCAATCGCGACTCAGGAGATCTGTGCACGCGACAGATTGACCCTGCGCGTGCATTGTATGCATGACTACCGCAAGCTTCCTCTGTTGAAGTGCATAAGCATGGACGTCGTCGGCCGGCTCGGCTGGGGTGCAAGCTGTTGGTATGATTTTCGAATTGAACTCGCTACAGGAACCAACTGACCGTTCGCATCTAGCTAGATCTGACTCTAGCTTGCATGAGATTTAGTGTGCCAGTCACTCAGATCTTCTGAGGGGTTGGTGGTCCAACTTTTACTGTAGTCGATAGAGAACAGTAAAGCAACGTCATGTTACCTTTCTAATGCAGCATTTCACTAACACCGACATAAACCTTGGTGACGACCTCCCAGGGTACGTCGGCAAAGGTGGGCTGAGGTACTGTAGAAAAGGTCTGTGGGCCTTTGGGCACTTCAAACGTAATTTCCCGATCCCCAGATTGCGTGATGCTTCCTGCTTGAACAAGTACGGACGTACGCAATTCGGGGACTCTCCCACGCTGCCATACCTCCTGGATTCAGCAGAAAAGCCACTCCGTTTAGCTTCCGCTGGAACTAAAACGGAATCGCCCCCCAGCCTCGTCATGCTCACCGCCTGGCGGCCCTGCCGCTCTCGAACTCTGTTATCCTGCCGTTCTTTTGCAACTTGAGCTTCGTAACGATGTTATCGCCGTCGATCAACGTCACGTTTATCCGTTCCCCCAGCCGGATTTCCTCCGGCTGTTTCAGCAGTCTCGGCCATGTCCACTTTCTGGCCACGTGACCGTCGGGGGCGAAGAATGTGCAATCCGTCTTCGTCATAGAGACCCTGCAACCGAAGAGCCTTTGATGAGTCGGCGCGTTTTGCAACAGACAAAGTGCTCCTTTTGGTGCTTTTGAGATGCTAAAATGTTGACCATTGAAAAATGTAGAGAAGTGGTCATTGAAAAGTTGTAAACTTTCTGTCCAAGAGTGCATGAACAACGCAACTTGGTTCGTCATCTGATTGGATGTCTTCAAAAGTCAGGCTTGCTAATAAAACATGTCAAATTAGGATCTTTTTGAACGATCAAGCAACCGCTGAATGGGTAAGCAATGTAAGTCAAAGACCAAGTTACCCCATACATTTTGCGGATCTCAGCAACAAGGATTAGGCAACTAGATGACAGGATGAATTGTCGAATCGAAGTACTCGCTTGTCTCGTATCAGAAGATGCTCAGCTTGACGTTCAAAGCTCAAGCAAGTGGGAAGCCAGATACTTATAATCTGTCACCACAATTACTCAGACATCAAGCAGCCATGCTTGCTTTCAACCCTTTCTTGCAAAAGTCTTCTGGATAAACGGTTGAAAACAAAGAGGAGTAACCCAATCATTGGTAGGCCCCTGCGCAGTGTGTTTTCCAAGGTAAGTATTCAGTGAAACTCATCATAGCTAGGACGAGGTGGTGAAAGATTCCATAGCTAGGCATTGATACCCACCTCACTTGGCCTGTCTCATAGTAGATCTTCCCTTCCCCCTGACTTGTGAACCAGCACAAGAGCCTTCTCCTGTTTGAGTCCTCGTAGAAAGAAGACATGCTTCCTCCTTGGATCACAGCAGCAACATTCCCTGAAGGATAGCGATAGATCTCCTCCCCTCTGCTTCCAACTTGCACCTTCGGCCCTTCCTCGCCAAAGCAAAAGCACCCCATTGGAAATCTGGTCTTCGTTTATGGTGAAAGTTGCAGAAAACACGGCGTCCACCTTCCGATGCTTGGATTTGCACCTGCGCAGAGTCAATGAATGAAGCGTTGAGGCGAGTGTTGTTTTGAGGAGAGTAATTTTCATTCGCCTGCAATTGACTTAAGAGTGCTTAGCTCCATTTGCTCCGTGCTAAGGATCGCGTTTGCCTGGGCAATATACACACGGCAAGAGTTGCTTTGGGTCAATGCAGGGAAAGCATCGGGAGCTGAGATTGGTTCGTGCCTTGCTCAGTGACTTTCTACGAAAAGAAACCTTGTCACAGTCAGCTTGCTTGCCCTTTGCAAGTGCTGATAAAGCACTCCTGGCAGGCAGGCTTATGTGCGAAGAAACTCAGGGTTCAATCGCAAACATGACCAGGCTAGCCCGGCTGTGAGCAAACAGACAAAGGAGGAGCAATGTGGAGGGCAAGTGGTAAGAGGGCAAGCTCAGCTTTGTGGCTGGCATTGTTTGGAGCTTGCCTTTCGGGAAGTTATTTCTGCCTATCTTTGGTGTATTTCCAGATTCTGGTAAGCCAAAGAGTTCCTCAAGCACATCATTGTATTGATGATAGATTGCTGAGAATTGTGTCGCAAACTCAAATAAGCAATGTGAATATATCAAAGATATATGATACCACAGGCGAACCCCCTCACCTGGCTCGCTTTCTTTGGTGCCCTTCACTTGCTCTAATCAACCTCAATGTTGCGCCGTTGAGTAGCAGACGTAGACACCTTTGAATCTTCAAATCACAAGATTGAGGTGGCCGCGAATGGCTGGAAGTCGCACAAGAACTCTTGGTGTTTCAAGCGAGCTCTCAACCAACTTCTTTTGCGTTGCAAGAGCTACTTAAGTTATCTAGACTCTTGCGCAGTTGCCCTATGTCGCATACCCGACAAGCTGATGCTGTGGGTGTGCCACATGACAAATTCGATCAACAAGCGCCAGGACTCATGTTGGCTGAAAAACCCATGACACTTATGCTCAAACGTCAAGAAAAACTAGTGGAGGTCCTTTGCACCGGCTCCTTGTCTGAGTTTTCTGAATGCCAACAGTCAAAAGGACATCCGAGACAGCTGGTGGACGAGAGGCTTTCAAGGTACTCAGCGGATATGCATGTTGCAGTATGCAAGTAAACCAAAATTAGCCGGCCCTTTCAATGTAAGATGCATCTGAGTTCGTGTTGTTGGCGCGGAGGATGCAGAGAGCTTCCAAGCCTTCTGAGTTCCTTGGCGTCCTTGAGTGCTGAAGCAGTCTTCTTTGCTTCACCTCTCAAAAGCGTACCTGTATTATGCACTCGGATGGCCCAGCAATTTCGCGGTGGCCCCAACCCGGGTGATCCCCCTTCTCGCAAAGTCTCTGCCAAGCTGTCCGTGGCTTCATCCATGTGTGCGGTATGGTACCGGCGGTACCGTTCCAGCTGAGCTTAAGTTGGCATTGGGCGGCCGCGCGGACAAGGAGGGCGGCCGCGTCGACTGCCGCCCCGCAGGCGGCCGCGCTTCAGCCCCGCGGCGGGCGGGCCACTCAGGCGATGGTGGCTACTAGGCTAGTGACTGCGCGCCTGTACTGACTTCAATCCTCCCATCCAGGGTCCGATGTGACACACCGAAGCGAGCCTGCCCAGGTAATCAGTCGGATTCGCTAGCTTGCTGTTGTTCGATCCAGGAAGCTCTTTGCAGTTAACGTCGCCACGGCGATTATATCAGGCTGTCACGAATGATCTGCATAGTGACAGCGGCTACTACAAGCAACCACTGTGACCCATTTGAAAGCATAGAAAGGGATGCGAGTTCCGAGTCTCTAACCTCACTCTAACCCTCCTGAATGAAATCACTGGTTGAGCACTGAGGTCTGCACAGAGGTCAGACTTTGAGCTCAAGCTGATGAGCATACACATCATGATGACCACCGAGTCAGTTATGGGAGTGTCAAGCCCGCAGATCGACGTGCGCAAAGAACCGAATCGACCAGCAATATCCTCACAACGTAGTCCGCGCGTTTGTACTTGAATACTGGGGTTATATTTGCCGGCGTCACTGCCAACAATCATTCTCATGATTAGTTCTCGCACCAAATGCACAAATCAGCACAGAGATCTTCGAGAGAGACTACGGTCATCCAGTGCGGAAACGGTTGTCTCAAGCAAAACGTGTATGAAGGTCCTTCAATGAAGCGTTTTATTGAACCTCTCGGCGTGGTACTGAACGTACACGAACGGCGCCTTCAAATACAAGTGAGAGCAAGCCAACAAATAGCTAAACGGCAGGTAGCTGCGCGAGGTTTCTTGGATTGCTGACTCGGCACAAGCAATGACAGTCAGCAAAACTAATTTTGCAAGTGTATCACTACTTATCGATTGCTCGATCCTATCAGACGACAACAACGGATGCGCTTCTCGCAATAATGATGAAACATTTACTCTTCGTAAGCCGACGCTTCGACTTGATTTCACTCAATTCCAAAGTGCAACTAGACTTCTGTCTCCTTGGTCCCTCATACTCACTGTCGCGTACCTAAGACTCTGCATGGGTGTGTCCATTTTGAAGGACACTTCGAAGTCATGATTTTCATAAATTCCTGATCTTAAGATCAAACGCCCTATTCTACTCGACACTCATCAACGCCGCCCCATCGTCCGATGTGGGATCCGTTGCTGCGACCGACGCGGGGTGCCGCCCGCCCTAGATGCCACAAACAGCAGCCCCGCGATCGCAATGCCAGCTGCACTACCGATCAAAGGCCCCGCCATTTTCAGGATCGGCCGAAACTGCCCCGGCACCCCCCCTTCGCTTTGCGACCGGACAAGGCCTCTTTCTGGCGGTACTGCCGGAGGTGCTTTCGGCGGCGCGTGCGGGGTGACGTCAGGTGACACGTCAGCGAGCGTCAGCGGACCGGCCGGCAGAGACGTGGTGCGGCGGGGGACGGAGATCGGGGAGAGGTACGGGTCTTCGTCCTCGTTGGCGGGGTAGATGGCCGCGGCCTTGCTCTTCTTTTGGACGGTCCGGATGCGATTTAAGGCCTGCGGACAAACGAGCGGACAAACTGAATACAAATTGCTTGTTGGCTGCTGCAGATGAATCCTGATCCGTAGAGGCTTCTGGACAAACGAGCGAACAAACCAAGCACGAAACGCCCGCTGGCTGCTGCGGACGGAGTCCGGATGGTGTGGAGACGAGGACTTTCTTGTGGAGCTTCACAGGAAAAGCTGAGGCGTTTGGTGCAAGGCCTCTGACAGCAGATAAGACCGCACTAACAACCAGAGCCAAGATTGGACGGTACGGGCCCGAGAAAGACCTGATAGTCAAACCCCGCTGGAGGTGATTCGAAGCAGATAAATTTTCATAATTGGAACCGGCAGGGGTTGACTGCACGCATGTATCAAGTTGTCGAACCCTTCTGCCCGCCCCCCACCTTATTTCCACTGGAAGTTCAGGCTTAGTTGACGAACCGCGCACAGAAACAACTGCAAGCTTATGAGAGGCAGCAGCACCGACAACAGACTCACGAGTTCAGGCTCGTTCGTTTGCTTGCGCATCTGCTGCCACTGGTGGCTCTCCCCGCAGTCGAACTCGGTGATCTTTTCGATCTTCGACGAGAGACGCAGCTTCGCGGTGATGTGCTGGCGGTCGATCAGGGTTACGTGTAACCGCTCCCCTAACCGCAGCTCCACCCGCTCGTTGAGTAACCGGGGCCAGGTCCACCGCTTCTTCACGTTGCCGTTCATGTCGAAGAACGTGCAGTCTTTCGTGGTTACCGAAACCCTGCGGGTTGGGTTAAGCTCGATTCAGTATGGGTCATTGTATGCGAAGAAGGTCGCAGGAATGGGTTGTGGTCAACCTGACCAATCGTTTGCAGTGACCAGAGCTTGCATAGATGGTGTCGTCTGTGTTATTTAACTGGCGAACAACGATGGAAGCGAGGATGAAAATCAACATTGACTTCCTGAGTTTTCTCACAACGGATTGTGCATCTTGACTGTGCGTCAGGCAGAGAGACTCCTCATATCTTGTAGGGCGCATTTTTCTTTTGGAAAATGAAACGAAGCAAGGGAGATTTCGACGATATGCTCCCTCGCAACCATCGTACTTGTCCAAGTTGCACCTTGAATTTGAGCAGAAGGGTCTTAAGCGTCTGGCCTCAGAAAGAGGAAAGTACACAAATTTGAAGCTTTTTCAATTCCGAGACTGCTTAAAACTTTATCAAAACCGTCAGGGAGCTTCGAAGGAACAGCTCTCTATCTAGGAAATCCGCAACCGCTGATAGCAGGAAAGAATCAGACGAACTTTAGACTTCGTTCATTATCAGCAACTCTCGAGAGAGTCTCATGATCATTGCAGTTTTCGAGTGACATCAGAAGCTCTGTCTGAGACTAGCAGCTGGTTCGTAGCTGGAAGGAACTTTGTTCAAAAAGCTGGTCAAAACAAAGGTGAACGTGTACACCTATGGCAGGTGCTGCAAGTTTGTTTACTATGCCACCTCTTGGCAAACTCTAAAGCTCAAATAGGATCCATCAGCATTCTGGCAGGGCTCCTGTGGTACAGTGGAAAGGACTTTGAAAATGACATGAAAAACCAGAAGTAGTTGGTTCATTCCTCTCTGATTTTCTGATACTTCTGACCGACCTTTGGTCAACACTCCAGCGGGCTGATCAAACTCAGCAGATCGTCATAAGCAAATCGAGCGCACCTCGGAACTCCGTTCTCATAGTAGATGTCTCCCACTCCTTGGTGATTGAAGCTGCACAGCAGTCTCCCTTTCACATTGTCCTCGAAGAACGAAGACACCCTGTCACTTTCTCCTCCACTCACAATGGCGGCAACGTAGCCTGAAGGGTAGCGATATATCTTCTCCCCATTGTTCCCCAATTCTGCGCTTATCCTCTTCTTGTTCAGCCCGAAGAGCCCCCGCCAAAACCCCATCTCCGCTCTACTAGCTCCCTTCTGCACTAGCAGCCTTGACTGGCAGTCCTGAATGGTCTTGAACTCAAGCGCGAAGCTTTCACGGATGCTTTTTGTGCTGCAAGCCTCGTTCTCTGGTGCTCCCAAGATGCCTCTGCTCTCTCAACTCTCTTTTAATCCCTCAGACGCTTGTTCGGAAACTGCTGATCAAGAGATCTAAAATCAAAAGCCCGAAGCTAGCAGACACTATATTGCTAACCTTACTCTTTCCTCGCAAAAGTTTTGAAGAGGTTCATCACAAGAAATAGAGCCTGGATAGATTGGTATGCCGAATGCTGGGGCATTGCAACGTTCATTGTTTCATTGTTTGACATTGGTTGACTATGTAGTATGACTGTCAACAATGCCGCAGGCTTCGGATTGCGGGACTCAATCAATCGAATGGCGAATTCTTCACATCCCTTTTCAAATCTGCAGAGCATGTAACCTGGATTTGCTTTGGTCTTCTTCTGATACTGGACTCACCTAGCCGCCTGGAAAATGAAAGGTTGTGTGCACCGACCGTTCGCCGGCCGGTCAGTCGTCATCGGACTGGCTGGGTCAACGTTGGTCAAACCGATGCTGTACCGTCGATACGAAGGCAATGCAGATCGTACGGAGATGAATGTACTAAAAATCACTGCGCGCGCGACGTATTGTCTGACGGTACGTGACGTATCGGACCGTCTGGGCCCGGTCCCCGACGGCGCGAGGCAGTCACTTGAACACTGTGAATCAGATGCATGCGAGCCAGCCTGGCGGAGGGCTCCGAGTCAGCTTTTTCAGTGGCAGCATCGCATCTTGTTCTCTTGCGTTTCAGATCAGATTTGGGTGACGCTAGCTGCTTCGCCTTGCATGGTAAAGCATCATGAACGGACTTGGGTCTCAGTCTCCCAGATATGCGCCGTGGCCAATAGTGTTGATTTGGATCGAGCAGCACGTTGGAAGATGAGTCGGCACCTGACTCCTTCCCATGTGACCCTCGTCACGGATGACTTCAGCAACGATGACTTGGCTAGATAAAGGAGATAAGCTGCTGGGGGGACAGTGAGTAGTACAAGGATGCTGTTCTGCAGGCGGAGTTCCGCCAGAGGAAGTTTTTGATCTTGAGGAAACCGTCAGAAGGCTGCCACAACGACAAGGCAAAGCGCTCCAATCGCCCCAAAAGCAATTCAGCACACCCCATCAAGGTCTGTAACACCTAGCAAGATGTAGCAATTGGGGCCTTCCCGCTTCCTGCATTGCGCAGCGCCTCCGTATCAATCGCTTCGATGTACATCTCATTCTCCTGACGTGCCCACGGGCGCAACGATCCACGATGGCCGCACCCCGCGCCGCTGACGTCAGCCCGCCCCTGGGTGACGTCAGGCTGTACAACATCTTCAAAACGTACGCCACGTTTGTCTCGGAGCTTGCCGACTTTGCTCTGGAGCAGGGCGCGTTCCTCCGGTGCATCGCGGCGGAGCGTTTGCTCGATTCCGGGGGCCTCGCGTTCGACGAGGCCGTTTTGCTGTTCAACTTACATGCGGTTGGGCGGGATTCGCCGTGCGTGACGTTCAAGCGCTTTGTGCGGGTGCTGCAGCTCGTCCGGGCCAGGTAATTCCCAGCAGGCTGATATGGGACTGCCTGTCTATGTCTTTTTAAAAGTAAACGGCAAGAGTATTTCGAGTGGTTTTACCCCACCATAATCATTCGTTTGAGGCCTGAAGCTCCATACCGACCAGTCAGCCAGCAGTGTCGACGTGTACTGCTTCTTCCGAGCAACCTGCTAGTTTTAGTGCAAAACTTAGTGTCGCAGTGTGACTTACTCAGTCTGTTACTGAGTGAAATTAAACTAGATTAGATGACACTAAAACTGGCAGGTTCAATGATTGGGAGAAGCTGTAAGTGCGCAGAGGACTGCAGACAAGAACAGGTTTGACGTTCTAGTCAGAGGTCAGGTGCTTCAACTTGGCATGAGAAGCAGAAGCTCACGAGTGTGCCTTGGAAGCTCAACCTTCTGCACAAGGTCACTGACAAAAGCAAATTCGGCTTTCACAAGCTGGTTGATGGGAGCATCAGCAAGATGCACAAACGAGATGACGTTCTCTTCAAATGTCAAAGCTACTGGTTTCAACCAGTCTCTTTGCCTCCACAGTAATGAGTTCGTGCGGGTGGCGCGGAAGTCAGTACGCATCATTGCATTTATGATTCGAAAATATGATATTGCCTCAACGGGAGTTCGGTGACTGGTTCCCGAGGTGCACTGAGGGTCTTGCCCGTGCAGGCACCCCCCCGGCGGAAAACCGGCCCTTCCGGACCTCGCAAGGAGAACTGGTGGCCTAACCAACGCCGCAACTCTTCCCGCCCGCCCCTCGACCGCACACCCCATCCGGCGAACCCCCGACCCGGCAAAGAGCACCCCGTCGACGACGTCAGCGAACCCGCCGCTGACGTCAGCGAAGTCGTTGAGCGCACTCGACGGGCGGCCCGCCACCGCGCCGAGCTTCCCCCTCTCCGGCAGCGTCACCGCGCGGAATCTTCAAGCGGAGAGTGTCTTCGAATCGGTGCCAAACGGATGGAATGCAATCAGGTGGAAGTTGGTTGTCGGTCGCTGCCGATATCCTGTCATGATGGCACCACGGATTTGCAACAGTCCCGTTGTCAGCTAGAAAATTACCGGTTCTTTTCCCTGTAACTGAACCCAACAGCTTCTACTTTGGCTCAACGGGCGTTTAAAAACAAGTGATAGTGTTTGGTTCGGACATTCATTCCCTATCAACCATGCTCGTTTGGTAATGCGGCAGCTAACAAGAAGCACACTCAAACTGGCGCCACACTTCCTTCAGATTAATATCTGCTTACCAACCGGGCTGTTTGCCAGTCTTGGTCTCAGGTTAGTGCATAAACAGCCGGTGTTTAACCTTGCTCCAAAGCTGGTCACCGTCCAATTCTGCTTAACAGGAAAATTAACCACCTTTTGACCAGCTCACAACCATCCATACTTAACGGCCAAAAATTGCTATGCCCTTATCAGAGAGGCGCGGCAAAGGAAGAGAGTCGGGCGGCCTTGGGTTTGTCGCCCCAAGGACATGCCCGTTTTGCGATATACTTCGTTGGTTTGAACATTCATTCCCTATCAACCATGTCGTCTCGCAATGCGGCAGCTAACAAGAAGCGAATCCAACTTGGCGCCACTTTTTTCCCGTCATCAGAGAGGCCCGGCAAAGGAAAAGAGTCGGGGGCCCCTGGGTTTGTCGCCCAGGGACATGCCCGCTTTCTCGATATACTTCGTTGGTTTGGACATTCATTCCTTATCAACCATTCTCTATCAACCATGCTCGACTCACAAAGCGGCAGCTAACAAGAATCTAATCAATTTCAGGGAGGCACGGCAAAGGAAAAGGGTCGGGGGCCCTTGGGTGTGTCGCCCCGAGGACATGCCCGTGCTGTTACCAAGGGAGCTGCCGATCCCGGAGGAGGCCCCCAGAGGGGTGCCGACGCTGCTGGAAAGGTGTGGGCGGCAGTGCGCCGAGGGGAGGTGGGTGAAGAAATGGCAAAAAAGAGAAATAAGCTGTAGGAATAGTAAGCTTCACAAATAGGCCCCTTTGGAGTAGCAAGATTTCCAACCTGGGACGGGTGGGGTTCATTTGGGTAGGGTGGGTACGGGCGGAGCAGGTAATTCAACATGTTAGGATTCAGTCTTAGGTTCGAGCTTACTAATCCTAAGCTTTACTTTCCTAAGCTTTACTACTCATGACTTGTCACGATATAGGTGGGTACTGCTGATCTTCTGACGAGCTGCTACTTGCTAGTGGTTCGGAACGAAACTGGTTGCGAGATGAAAATGGTTTTGAGAGGGAAGAAAAGGTTTCGAGACGGAAGCAAGAGGAAGCTGCGCAGGGGAATCGAGTAGGCTCGATGGATAGAAAATGTCAGGTTACCAGTTGAAGGGCGGTGCGACTGTCTTCGTCGGAGGCACAGAGTTCGCAGAGTTAGACGCAAGGGTTATGGATGCATAAGGCGCAGATAGTGAGGCAGACGCCTGGTGACGTCAGCCCGACGCAAGCAGTGTCCGTATCGTGCATTTCAGAAGTGCTAGTATTCGAAGCTGTTGGCCGCGAATCAGCTATGCAATTCATATTTCATTGGCGGAGAGGGCGCCATATTTCGCAGCCCTCTGACTGTTGTTGCGAGAGACTTCTTATCATAGCGAGACGCCTCTCTTCACAGCGAATTTCTCTTATATCACACCGAAGCTGCTACGCTGCTGAGAATGGTAAAAGAGAATTGCCAAAAGACTTCGCAATCTGTCAAATAGTGTGAGCATAGTTGATTTTCCTCTCAGGCTGAGTTCATATTCTGACAGTGTCGAACCTGGATTGTAGGTATGGGGAAGCGCGAAAGAGCCTGCGGAAAGCAAAGCAACGATGGGCGGACCATATCAGTGAACTAGAGGCTTCGGCAACCGAGGGCCAAGCCCAAAGAATCAACGAAAACGACTCAGACTCAGACGAGCCGAGGTCAAAGCGATCGGGAAGCAAAACGGATGGTGCTAAGAGCAATCATCAGCAGAAGAAAAGTGAGTCAGATTCTTCGGATTACGCCGCTTCGAAGGTCACAAAAGGCTTCGATTCCGACGACGAAGCGAGCGCGTCTGAGGACACGCGCGCGCTCGAAGCGGCGGCGGAGCGGGCCGCGCGCGCGCGCGAGGAGAGCCTCGATGCGTCGACGTGCGTGTCCACGTGGGCGTGCCACGTGGCGCTCTGCGAGGGCGACCTTATTGCCGCGGAGGCGGCGCTTCTGCTCGCCGTGGAGAGCGAGGAGGAAAGAACTAGAGCGAGGGCGGAATCCGTCGCAAGGACAGCGACGGGATCGGCGGAAGCAGGCCGGGACGTCAGGGTGACGGTCGTGGGGTTTGAATCGTCGTCGGAAACGATCAATGCTGCGGAGATTATTCTACTAGTAACTCAAAACGAGATCACTCCAGCTCTCCAGAGCGGGAGTCCTGTCGATCCGCAGACTGGACCCCCAGTTCAGCCCCAAACCGGAGAGGTTACGTCTGACCCGGTGGATTCAACCGAAGCAAACGGGGCTCCGGTTAGTGTAAACCAAGCACTTTCGGAGAAGGTCCCCGAGGAGAAAGCGGCGAAAGATCAGAAGCGCTTTCCACGGTCGCCGTTTCTGCTCGATTTGATGGGCACTTTATCTTTCCACAAGATGGAGTATCGAGACGCGCGCGAGTGTTTCGTTCACTCCGCGCGGGGCGACTGCGAGGCTCTCTTAACGAGTCTCGGCTGCGGGGGGGGTCCGGAACCGGTCGCTTCTGAGTGGAATCAGGCCCCCCCCGCGAAGCCGAAAAGCGCTCTGGGGAAGTGTACGTCGAAAAAGGCGCTCGGAAAGTCGCCGAGCAAGAAAGCGGTGAAGAAGGAGAAGAAACTAGAGCGAGGGCCCGGGGCTTACTCGTTCCGGGCGTTTGGAATCGCCAGCCCTAGAAACGAGCCGTCCGAAATGGGGGGTTCCGTGGGCGCGGAAACGGTAGCCCCCCGGAGGGCGGCTTCTAGCCAAATGCGGGAGAACCCGAGTGGCAATGATGACGTCGGGGGGGTGGCTAAGGAGGTCTCTGTGCTGAACAACGTGGGCGCGTGTTACCATGTGCTAAGAGACAGGTAAGCTTGTGTTTTGAGGTTAATTCACCCACTAAACCATCTTTTCAGCCGGCTTTTCTAGTTGCATTGGTTTGGTGTTCAAGCGTGAGGCGCTGGGTCATTGCTTTGGATACGGTGGGAAAAACAGCCGCATCCCACAAGAAACAAACCGGAACCAGTCCTTTGCGTCCGGTTTGGAATAGCTTTCAGCAGGAGAGGATTGGCCGTTCCTCGTCAGCATCGATCTGTTCACTGTCAAGAATTTGCTCCACGCCTGTCAACATTGTACTTCCCCCAGTATCTACTTCTTCAATGTATTCTCTCGAGATATCCACGCAAAGTCTTCCGACCAACCAATCGCTTTTTTCTTCCCCTCCCTCCAATTGTACGATTAGGAAACAATCTCTCGTGATATGAGGAATCCTATGAATCGCGCTTGGTATGAACCGGTCATCTTCGCTCTACGTTTCAGACACGCGAAATGAAAGAGCAGTCTTAATACAGAACCGCAAAGCACCTGACTCGGTCCGCCAATCTCGCAGGAAAAAGGCCCTCGCCTGCTACGAGAAAGCGCTCGCGCTGCTCGCGGACTCGGACGACGCGCCCGGCCGCGCCGTCGTCCAGCGCAACCGCGCACGTGCCGGCCACGTGTCCAGCAGCCGCAAGCCGGCGTGGTTCCACGTGGCGTCCAGCCTGGAGAGCCCGCCCCCGACGCCGCAGTCAGCGGGCCAACCCGACTATGGGCTCGACTCAGTGCGGGCGGCAGCGGCAGGTGGGCGATCGATTACCGAGCACATTTACCGAACGGCTTTGATGCTGATGTTAAGGGAAGAAGATGAATTCCAGCATGCATGAATACTTTTTAACGGGCGAAGTTGGAAGAGAGGAGCTACGAACGAAAGAGTAACTTTCGCGCTTGAAACGGTCCACGAAAATTCAGGAAGAATATCAACCCTCTGAGCGAAGGACTGTAATGCTTCTTTGCGAAACTCCTCTGCACCGGAGCATCTCTGGCCGGCAAAGCATTGTCCGACATCACACTTCTCGTTAAATCCCAGGATGTAGCTTGCTTTTGGAATGACACAGCTTTGTTACACAACAAGCAACTGTTGTCCGCAGCTCAGCGATCCATGAGCTCCCTTGCTCTGTCTAGCTGCACTATAGTCGAGGCAACCGTCAAGAGGCCCTGTCTCACTGTCGCTCGTTTCCTTGCAGGGGCTCTCGGCAAGGGAATCGTGAAAACGCTCGGCCTGCGGGGAGCTTTGCGGGATCAGCTTGGGGCTGACACAAAAGCGGGCAAGGGCTTCGACTGGACGAAAATACCTCCCGACGAAAAGGACAAGAAAACGAGAGGCGCCAAAGGTGCGAAAGGAGCAAAGAAGAGCAAAAAGTAAGTAGGTGGAGTTGGAGTCGAATGTGCATAAAGAATGCACCAATATTTGGTCCGGTACAACTTCCAGATCACTAATGAGAATAAACAGTCATCAATAATTGTACAGGCTCTGAGCCCGAATTGCCCGTGCACTGACTGATGGCTCATGAGCTATGTCATTTACTTGAACAGTTGTACGTCATTTCCCGTCTGGCCAGCAAGTTGGTCAGAAATCTGCACTGCTTCATTTATACCATCCTTTTCGTTGTCCTTGTTCAACCAGTATTTGCGTATACTTTCCTGGCCAAGTCTTATATTTTGGCCGGACACAAGTGAATTTTCTGATGGACTCGGTGATGGTCACATGAGTCCGGATGATTATCAATGCTGATAGCATGGCGTTTCGGTACTGAAGGCAGCTAGGCGTTTGAAACTCAGTCATGTTGAGTCTTATATGTATGCCATTGAAGGCTATGGCCCACACGTGGTTGCGCGTTTGCGCGTACTGTAGGCCCTACCATACTTTGCGTACGTCCAGCACTTGTCCACGGCGGCTGTGTAGGCTTTCCGACTATAGCTGCCATGCCACATGCGGAGCTGGCATGCCGTACCGTAGTACTACTGGTTCTGCAGAGTGTCTTGCATGTTGTTCTTCGAGTCACGAGAATATTCTATCGATTCCGAAAACCTGATTGACCCGCCTGAACGCGGCCCACGTTCACGGGCCAGACAATTTAGTTGATCAAGGACCGGGTCACCACAGCGAGCGTCAAATCCTTAAAGTATAGTCAACGGGGTCATGATGCGTCCGAAAGCTAGCTCGGACAATCACATGAGGATGCATGCAGCTCATACGCCGAGGATAACGTTAGGGCGTGCATCAAAAGCGGCGCAGATCACTCGGCATGGGCGTAGCTTGTTGAAAGTCGAAAGACCTGTCTAGCGAGAGACAGGTGCTCCTTTTGGTTGCTTTGGCTGCGCGCAGTCCGCAATACGCAAAACCGTTACTAGCTGTAATAATGGGGTCCTTTGGCTGGCCTCAACCGTTACGAATCAACTTGCAGAAAATTCATAAGGAGATCGCGGCAAAGCAAACACGCTGCCTCCCTGATTTGAATGTCAGTTGGTTGAAGCGTGCTTCACATATCCTCTGCTGCCTCTATCAGTGTCCTTCCCATGCTTCAAACGCCGCTTCTTTGCGCCGCTTCGCCCGTTCCATCGTCTCCCCCGCCTCTCCCGTGAGCGACATCCGTTCGGATCGCCGCTTGCCAGACTTTCCCCGCTTCGAGGCCCTGGTTCCAGGCGTCCCTCGTGCCCCCTTTTCCACTTTCTTCCCCGGAGCCTTTTCGCCCGACTTTCCACTCACCGGCGACTGCTTTTTGGGCCCCACTTTCGACGGGGAGACTGTTTTCGGTGCACCATCTGCCGGGGACGCCTTTTTCGGCGGATCCGTAAACCGTGTTCCCTTCCCGGGCGCCGCAGCGACCGGAGACGCAGTCTTTGCATCCCTTCCTCCCGACGACTCGCTTCCCAACCCTTCCTTTGCAGACGACTTTCTGCGGGCGCCCCGATCAAAGGCCGCCGGATCCTTCCCCAACTCCGGCTCATTCCTCGTCCTCGCTGTTTGCGTTACCTTCGCTGAACGCGTCTTCCCGGTCGCACCCTCCTCTCCCGGACTCTTTTCGGACGCTCTCGCAACCGTACGCTCCATTCCGGACGCTTTTCCCCCGGGCACAAACCCCGCTCCCCCGGGCACTTCGTTTCTGAACACCACCTTCTTTGACGCACTCCCATTCGCAGCCGCTCCCCGCACCGAGCCCCCGTCAGATCTCTCGGACGCTGCCGTTCCGTCTTCGGAAGTTCGTTTCCGCTTCCGTGCGCTGCTCTGCTTCTCCTCACTGTCCGGCACGAACGCTGACGTCGGCGGCAGTTTCTTCCCGCTCCGCAAAGACGAGCCGCTCAACTCGCGGGCCTTTGTCTCGGACCGCAAGCCGGGCGCTTTGCCAGGGGTCACCAATCCACGTGTCGCCCCAGCCTCTAACACTTTTCCCTCCGCTCTCGTTTCCTTCCCAACCGTTGCTGCGTTCCCCTTCTGCACCATTTCCCTCGCTCTCAGTTCCTTGCCATCTGGCGCCACGGTAATGCTCTCCGTTTTCCTCCCCGCTCTCGTTTCCCCGCCGGTTGATACCGCCTCCGCTTTCCCTTCCGCTCTCGTTCTCCTCTCAACCGGTGTTGCATTGACCTCCTCCTTGTTCCCTCTCGCTTCTGTCGCCTTGCCAGTCGGTGTCTTCTCCGGTTTCCTCCCCGCCCTCGTTCCCCTCCCAACAGGTGTAGCGGCAGCCCCCTCTGCGTCTCCCTCCGCTCTCGTTTCCTTTCCAACCGGTGTAGCAGCAGCCTCATCCACTTTCCCCCCCGCTCTCGTTGTTCTCCGGCCCGGTGTAGCGGCAGCCCCCTCCGCTTCTTCCTCCGCTTTCGTTTCCTTTCCAACAGGTGTAGCAGCAGCCTCCTGGACGTCCGCCCCAGCTCTCGTTTCTCTCGCGCCCGGTGAAGCGGCGACCTCTTCCACATTTCCCCCCGCTCTCGTTCCACCTCCGCCCGGTATAGCGGCAGAATCCTCCGCTTTCCCGTCCGGTCTCGTTACCCTCCCAGCTGGTGTACTGGCCGCCTTCTTCGCCTCCCTCCACGCTCTCGTTTCCTTCCTGGCTGGTTCGTTGGCCGTCTCGGCAGCTGTCCCCGTCTCTCGCTCCCCAGCCGTTCCTTTCCCAGCTGGTGCACTGGCTGCCTCCTTCGCCTTTCCCCCCGCTCTCGTTTCTCTTCTCACGGATGCGCCAGGGGACGGGCTTGCACTCGGAAGGGTGGGCCTCTTCACGAAGGGTTGCGTTTTCCCAGGGTGAAACTTGCTCCCCTGGTTAGGTGGCAAATCCAAGGAACCCGGAGACTGATCGCCTGAGGTCAAACTGGGGCTAGCTGCGAACACGTGGCCGGCCTGTGGTTCAGAGCACCCCTCCCCCTTCACGGAGGAAACCTTTCCTGCCCCCAAAATCCCGGACCCTCTATGCTTCGACTTTCCCATCCCTTTCCCTTCCATCGCACGCTGCTCTCCCGAGGCCTTTTTCCCGAGCGCAACCTTCCCTCCTGGTGCACCTTTCGCGGATCCCGCCTTCTCCGAGACAGGCTCCGGCCAGGTCTCATTTCCCACCGACGCCCTTTCCACCGTTCCGGACGCTGCACCCTCTGGCGTTCCGTTTCCGGACGGCCGTTTCCGCTTCCGAGCGGACCCGATCGTATCCGACACGCAGGCTGACGTCACCAGCGTTGCCACGCCGCCGGTTCCAACTGCTCCCCCGTCCGTGCTGTCGGACGCAGCCCCGCCGGGCGTTCCGTTCTCGGACGTCCGTTTCCGCTTCCGGCTGCTGGCGCGCTTCTGGGCGCTGTCCGGCACGCACGCTGACGCCAGCGGCGATTGCCTCGTGCTCCACCGAGGTTGATCGCCGGTCTCTACTGGCTTGAAACCCTCCCCCTCGTCTTTCGTCGCGTTGCCACGTGTCTCCTCGTCGGTACCACCGCACTCCGCTTTTCCTCTTGCTCTCGCTGCTTTTCCGTTGCTGTAGCGGCGTAATGGGCTCTCGTCAGGGGGATCCCTTTGGGCGAGAGGTGTCCTGCTCCGGGGGGGTGGAGTCGCATCTGACGTCGGTGCCGAGCTACCCCCCTGAACCGAGGACGGGCTTGCTTCCGCAGGCTCAGAGGGGCGCTTCGGGTGTCCATCACCAGGGGAGCTTTCTGCGGAGTCTTTCCCCAGCCCCCGTCTTCTCGTAAGCATTGGTCCCAATCCTCCTCCTGGGGGTTGCTTTTCGGACGCCACCCCGACCGGACATTCCTCTTCGGACGCCTTTTCCCCAGGCGCAGACCCGCCCACCGGTGTGCATTTCCCGGACGCACCCTTCTTTGACACCAACCGCACCCCGACCGAGCCCCCCTCCAATTCCATTGACGCACCCCTGTTCGGCGTTTCCGTTCCGGACGTCCGTCTCTGCTTCCGCTCGCTTGCCCCACTCTCGCCGCTCTCCGGCGCGCACACCTTTGCGGACGCCTCCACTCCCGGCGATTCCGTTCCGATTGTCGGGTCCCGCTTCCGGTCGCTCGCCCGCTTCTCGCCACAGTCCAACTCGCGCGCGGCTTTCGGCGGCGTCTTCCTGGCTTTGAACCAGGTCGGATCCGGCTTTCGGAGCTTCCTTCCCGACCGGAGGCCCCCATCGCCTGACGTGCTGGCACGTGTCCGTCTCCCAACGGCGCTGCCCTTCCCTCTCTTCCTCTTCCCGAGGGATCCCTGGCCGCGGCCCCTTTTGCTCGGCGGGGTGGTCTCCTCGGACGAGGGCTCCTCTTGGCGGGTGAGAGGCGTGTCGCCAGGAGTGTGAATGGGGTCCTGAGACGGAGTCTCAAAACTTGGAGATTGCTTCTCAGGGGTCGCTTCCGGCTTCGCTTCAGACGTCGGCGCGTCGCCAGCAGCCTCCCGTTTCGGGGGGGGTCTTTCCTCCTGGACTGCCTCGGGGGGGGCACTGATCACCTCGTGCTTAACCTCTACGTGGCCCCCCGCTTCCGGCACGGCCTCTCCCTCAGGCCCCCCGGACACGTCCTCATCCAAGGGAGCTTCCGGTAAGCTTGTAGCGACCGCCAGGGGCGCCTTTTCGCTCTCCGCCTGTGCGCCGCTGTCTTCCGCTGGATCCCCCGTGCGCAGGACGCCTTCTTCAGACTCCCCCTCGAACCCGGTTGTTTCCACCGGGCTCTCTCTCGCACCCGCCCTGTCCAGGACACTCTCCAGATTCAACCCAGTCATTTTTCCTGGGCTCTCCTGGCTTTCCCGTTCGGAACCATCCTCTTCATCCACGTCACCAGCTTTCCAGGGGGTAGCCTCAACCTCGTCTTCCCACTCCTCTTCCTCCCCCCCGAGCGACGGTCTCTCCACCCCCTCGAGGGCGAAAAGCTGCCCTGGCGCAAGTGACGTCAGCCCTCGATCCGGGCCCTCGCCTTTGTCAGCCGGCCGGCTTTCCTTGAGCGTACTCCATAACCGTCGGGACTGGCGCTCCCCAGGTGCTTGTGCGCCTGCCGCCACAGCCACGCCCCCCATCTGCAAAGCTTTCGTAGCATCCATCCCCCCACCAAAAGCACGGTTGCCCCGCACCGCCGCTCCTAGTTGGCCCTCCGCGGGGGCACGGTCCGCCCGTGAGGGCAGGGGCGCCTCGTCGCTGACGTCAGCGAAACCTCGTCGAAGCCCGTTGCCGACGTCAGCAGCGGCACTCTCCGGGGGCCCAAGCAGGGCCAAGGCACCGCCGTTGGGCGGCGCTCCTGATGAGGGGTCCCCTGGCCCGCCACTTCGCTCCCCCCTCGCGGAAAGCCGGGCCCCAACTACTTGTTTCCGCTCCCGCAGGAAGCCGGTGAGGTCCGACGAGGTCTGTGGCGGCGATCCGCTCTGGTCGGACCGGATTCCGCTGGGTGCGGACCGGAACCCGGCCGGCTCGGAGCTGAACAGGCCTTGGAGCTGCCGGCTGGACTGCCGCAGCTTGTCTTTGCCGCGGGGGGGCTTCGGAAGGACCAGCTGTTGGGTGATCACCCGCTTCGGATCGACTGCGGGGGAAAGAAAGATGAAGCTTCAGGTCAAAACAGTAAGCTTCAAGTATAGTAAGATACCAGCCTGGGACGGGTCAGGTTAGCTAGGGGGTTTAGGGTGGGTACCGCAGCGGAGCAGCTGATTTTGAGGGTTAGGTTTCAAGTGTTAAGGCAGGAGCTTACAATAATCAAGATTTACTACTGCTAAGTTGAAGAGACATGAAAGGTGCGGTGCATGTGAGGGCTCAGTAGCTGACGTTGAGGTACTCCGTAAAGATGCAAAACTCGATACGCTGATACTGAGGAATCAGTTGGAATGTGCACGCAGGGCTGCCGTCAATGATTGTCTGCAGAGTGCAGACAAAACGTGCAGTAAACTATGCATCGAGGCATCCACGAAGTGCTAGAGGCTCGTTTTGAGTGGACACAAAGAACGGAAATGGCACTGTTATGTGAGCTCTCAATCTTCAAATATACCGCCCGGCTCCAGTCTCGCGCAACCGACTTACTTGGTGCAAACTGGGACTCCCCGTTCGTTCGCGCCCTCCGGTCCTCCCGTTCTTGCAACAGGAGCGTATTCACATCGGGTTCCAGCGGGGCCAGCGGGGCCCGCTTGAGCTTCCGCTTCCGGAGCCTTTTCACACCCCCTTCTCGCTTGCGTGCGGCCGGGGGTTTGAGCCACTCAGGGAAAGGGGCGGACAGCTCGTTGTCGAGGTAAACGTGGTTCAGGACGTCCGGGAGTTTGGACCCGTACCTGGGACGTACAATTGCATGGCTTAGATCTGTTTCTCTTTGAACAACGAGCTAGTCTTTGGTGGAAGGCTGGTGTTTCACCGAAAACCATGCCACCTTTGACGGTGTGTCTGGTCAGCCGCTTAGCGGAGAAGGATCGGAGCAACGACGGGGGAGTCGACTCGCAAGGTCCGAGCGCTCGTTGAACACGAAGGAGAGGAGGAAAGAAACGGTACACGCAAGACGACTTATGTAAGCAAACGTGAACCTTGATTCTCGTTCCTCGAGCCCAGGCAAGGCTCCACGGTGCGCCCCATCAGCACAACCTACACATATCCGTCTCCGATAGAGATAAACTTAAATAGTAACAAGGAACTCAAGGTACAGGAGGACTGGTGGGTTAATTTGTTGGTTAGGGTGAATTTTGGTGCGTAGCATGTCATTTGTCCTGAGGGTTTTAGTGTTGGTTAACCAAAGACTTTAATTCTTTCATTACCCTAAGATCCTTGTTACGAATAAAATCAATTGTTATCGTCTCGGTCGTATTCAAGATCCCCACACAAGCCGCACAGCAGCGAAGACCAGTGTTTGTCCAGGGAGGCCCGCTAGGCAGGCGAAATGAGTGCGAAACTTGGCGTCAAACGCGTTTCTGCAGCAGGCCTTGTAAGGGAAGCTTTCTTCTCAACAGTCCCGAAATCCTCAACACGTGCTCCGACTCCTTTCTACACTCCCGTTTGGCAGGCAGGTCGAATTCTTTCGAACCCCAGTCTTTCCTCCCCTTCAGAACCAAGCATTTGAGGTGGACTGCATTAAGCAGCATGGCAGGGCCAAAGTTGACGGATGAAACGACGAGAAAAAAGGCGACGCCTAGCCTCTCCGCTGCGGTTGATCACAACGGAAAAGCAAGAACGGAGAAATGCTTCGGCAAGAAAACAAAAAGAGAGCGACAGACTTTCCGTCCTGCACTTTTGCTTGAGGAAGCGTTAACCTCAGGCGCTGAAAACACATGAGACGAACACACGAAGTCGTTTCCCAACTGGGACAGTGCTAGGCTCTCGCTGTGCCGGCAAGTTGTTCAACCACAACCACACGATACAAGAAAGGGTCTGACATTCACCTCGGCTTGACTTCTCGATCGAGGAAGTCTTGCTCGGGACTGCCTGCCGCGAGGTTGGGGGCCACGTTCTTCAAAAGCTCCGTGATCTCCGTCACCAGTGACCTTTGGAGCTTTGCCTGAGCGGTTTCAGTGTCAGAGTCCGCGAGGGTGCGCCAGTGGGGGGGATCGGCCCACAGGATCTCCAGTCGGAGGAAGATCTGGAGCGTGTGCCTGGCGGCAGGGTTAGGAAACAGGTTAGCGGGGAGTGAGAGGGGTCAAGTACTGATGAGGGTGTTCGGAGTTCGGGATCAGAGTCTGCAAGTGTGCGCTAGTATTAAGGAGAATCGGCCCTCAGGATCTCCAGCCGGAGAAAAGATCTGGAGCGTGTGCCTGGCGGTAGGGTTAGGATACAAGTTAGCGGGGAGTGAGAGGGTTTCAAAGGGGTTAAGTACTGATGAGAGTGTTCGAAGAGTCGGGGTCAGTGTCCAGAAGTGTGCGCTAGTGAGGAGGATCGGCCCAAAGGATCTCGAGCAGGAGCAAGAAGATCTGAAACGTGTGCCTGGATGATAAACAGGCGGATTAGTAGGGTTGAGAGGGTTCGACAAGGGGTCAAGGAAAGCATAACGAGAAAGGGAGGGTGAGGAACTGAATTAAACCACGGAAACAAGGGTTGATTCAGGTTTGAGAAGCAGAGCTTAGAAAGACACGCAGGAAAGTCGGAGCGGACTTGACGAGGAGTTAAGCAAATAAGTACAGAAATGGAGCTGGTCCATAGACACGAAGGTCTGACTCAGGTTCAAAAAAGAAAGCTTTGACAAAGGAGCGGAGAAGTCGGAGACAAATAGAGCAATGACGCCCATCGACCTCTTTGAATTCGTAACTGCCAGGTGAATGTAACAGGACGGGCTGTCATGACGACTGGGAACAGGACTGCGATGAACACGACTGAGCACAAGCACCAGGTTCAGTCATCATCCATGGTTGTGAACTTCATTCCAGATTGCTTTCTGACCTCTTGGGAAGCGGATGCGACGCTGTAAGAATGCTCGAGCCCCTTTCTGACGAGGCGAAATATGTTCTTCACAATACTCCGCCCGTCTGCCGTGAGAACACTTCACCAAAACAAGACACACAAATCTACTTCCGCCAATGAGCGAGCTCCCATCTTCCGAATGACACAAAATGACTTGCTTCTGCTTTAGACATGGGCGCATCACTTGCAAAGGGCTCACGCTGAGAGTCACTCACTCCCTGATCTTGTCGTCAACCGAGTATCCTTCCTTGTTTTTCCCGCTGCTCCCTTCCCCTGGCACTCGGCACCCCACGTACTTCTTCGTCAGCTTTTTGGGGGGCAACAGAAACAACCGTTTCAAATCCTGGCCCACCCTCCCTCCCTCGGATCCAGCCTTCACGACCCCCCCGTTTGCGAGCGGATCATATACCACAAGCGCCTGCGAGCTGTCTCCGTGGTTCCCACCCCCCCGCCCAGACGGACCTTCCTTCTTGGGGGGTCCACTTGCCCCTCCCTCCTGCCCCTTCTTTATGAGAACACGTCCTGCTTTCCGGACCACCTGCCTCGCAAAGTCCGCAGCACTTCCTTCCGTTCCCCCCTTTGCAAACTCTCGGGCCTGTTCCTTCAGACCCTTCAGGACCGCTTCCGGATCTTCCTGCGCTGGCGACAGATGGCCCCTGCCGCTGGCTGCGTGGCCACGACGTCTGCTGACGTCAGCGAGCGGCCTGCCC